>JAHHUM010001180.1:600000-807557 GCA_036173005.1 Crenichthys baileyi | reverse complement strand
AGGCTAACATTAACAAAGTATATGAAAGTACAATTCCATCCTGTTGTAATTCTCATTATGAATATATTACTTAATATTTATTATTAATATTTTAATGTTTAATTAATTAATAATTTGGTCTGTTAAGTGTTGTCCTGTATATGTCAGCCCAATAAAGCAGTGGTATCAAGACAATAGAGAAAAGACTGAAACGAGGTCTGGGATTATTGAACAGCAAAACTCTGCACACACATTGAATACATTCACACGATTTCTTAAAATACAAGAATTTATTAACAAACTCCAAGCCAAACATATTTCAATCAACAAACTCTTTACTATACTACAACAATCAAACTAAAACCACCAAGCAAAATGAAAGAATAAGAAATACCAATGAACTATATACAAATGAGGAACAAGGGATCAAAGATGATTAAAAACCATGACCAATAAAGTTACCATTCAATGTTATTCATGTTTGTGAACCAAGGTTTATCTTGAGGAACCTGGAAATGGGGTTAGATTAGTCTTTAAAAATCAATAATTGGTATACCTTCAAACACCAATCACAATGCAAGATCAGAAGAGCACATAAAACATTATTTTAATAAAATGATATTTTTAAGAATCATTTGCTGAACAGAGCAACCTTCTGGATAATTAACTCTCAATGGTGTTTAATTAGCTGTGCTTATTTAGTAACATAATATTAAGGAAATATTATCTGGAATGGAAACCAACGACCTTTCTGGATAAATGATTCTTCATAGCTTAACTAGCCATCACCTGGTGGTAACATCAGACTGTTAGCAGTTGGAGCTAACAAAGAAAAGCTCATAGCTTGTTCATCACCTCCTTAAAGTTAAACATGTACAAGAGAGGTTCATACCAGAAAATTGTACCCACTGATGAACAGGACTTGTGGACACAGTTCTCTTCTGACATGTCATCTGGTTTTTTCTCCATACTATCACACAAGATAGTTTGAGTGTGTTTGAGTTGCTGCCACAGGTGTCTCCATTTAACAGAATGAACCCATCCAAAGATTACAAAGCTATGACATAATCATAAGGGCCTTCCTAAAATTTTAAAGGCAAGGTAATCTTTAAACTTCTTTAAAGAAAGTAATAGACAATTCTTCAAAAAATGTTCTCTCAGACTGACATTTAAGACATAAAAATAGACCTAGACTACATGACCTAAAACTGGAGGTTTAGTCAGATTAAAGGTAAAACATTAACAATAAAAAGGGTATGTGCCTTCATACTGTGTAAGTGAATATTTGATTTCAACTGTACGTGTTTAACAATAACATTTTGCAGACATACTCATTTTTTTTTAGATATATAAGTTTAGCCCTTTTATCCCATCCAATGGTGATGTGAACTTTTTTTCAACATGACCCTTAATTGTGTATAATGTGGTATTTTGGGTAATTTGTAAAGATCGAGTAGACTTCTCTGAATAGGTTTATTATTCAAAGAAATGACCAGAGGCAGGTATGGTGCTGTCTTACAGCCTTTTATTCTACAGACACTTGATTCTCCTTATTTATTAATGTTGACCTATCATGACAGCTACTGACACCATGTTTTATGTCTGTGTGGGATGTTGCCCTCAAGGAAGGAACTGGCATCCCATTACTTTTGGTAAGTACTACTAAGAGTTTATGGTTATGCAATCTCCAGGAAGCCTTTTGTTACCTAAATGTTTTTAACAAATGTGTTAGATTGAGTTTTGTTTATCAGCTATTAGAAGATTGTATGTCATTTTAATGAATTACTAATTCAGAACTCATTTAATATGGGAATAATATAATTAGTTCCTAATTATTTGCATGGATATCACTATTTTGAGGTCCATCAAACATTCCCCTCCTGCAGGACATGGAACGTTACCTGTCTTCATGACCCACTTCAAATAATTGTACAAGACAAAGGTGTACGGATCTCTCTCCTCGTTCGTGTCAATCTCAATGAAAACTTCACACTATGAGATAACTGTAGAGGTAATTTTCAAATTTTAATACCCCCTACAATAATCTGCACCATCAGGTTATTTAAGACAGACACCAAAACCAAGTACAATAGCAGACTTCACCAAATAACCAGCATGGTAAAACTGATGCCTTCAGAAACGGCCGAATTCCCACCGGGAATTGCCCATTTCATTACTTTGTGGATTTCTGCCCAGGAATTCAACTAGGAGAAGAGAAATCTAGGCTTCCTTGAACTTTTTCTTCCTTCACATCTTTTGTTTGCTGCAGCAGTTTTGTTTCATGTTTTCTATAGCAAAGTCAAGCCCAAATATCTGGCCTAACAGTAGGCGAAACAGCCATCGGGCAAACAAAGTGAAACACTTTCAGTCACAGTTGAATATCAGCCTGGCCTTTTTCCATTTAATTGCTGCAGACCATCCTGCTAGCATTTTTGTTCATTGATAGGAGTGCATTTAATGTGTTCAGAGATAAATCTGCCCACACCTGCTGGACAGGGATGTTTTCTATTTCCTTTAAATCCTATGATTTTGTGCTACCATTTGGGATTTTGTTTTCCCAACATCATTACAGAAATAATGACCACAGACACCATAATATTATTTCAATGAATTTAAAATATGCATCATCAAATATGAGTCATCAGCATCATTGTTTCTCCTTGTTGTGTTCGTTTATCAGCAACCTGAGGGCAATAAACCATTTCTACTTGGAACTTTTCTTTTGCCTTCCTATTGAACTCAAGTGGCTATTTTCTCCTTTTTTACTCTTTTTACAATGATCTAGTAAATATTATATACTACATATTATTATACTTTAATCAGTCTCAATTTGAACTCTTTTTCAGGGAGTTACCATTGCACAGATCATGAAATGGATGAAGAATATGTTGTAAAAACTAGATTTATTCTCATAATTAATTAAATTCTAATTCGAATAAATATAGTGGATCTATTCTCTGAAAAAAATCAATAATTAAACTATTAATGAGCAAGATGAGAGAAGATGTTTTAATTATTAATTAAGAAATAAGACACAAAAACGAAGCTTAACAATTTAAAGGTATTTTAAGGGGTTGAGAATGAATTTTTAGATTGCTTTAGCTGTTTTCTATTTAAATAAAAATCTGAACGCTTTGTTTGCATTTGTATTCATTACCCTCCATCAGCAACTACAGCTGCAAGTCTTTTAGGGTCTCTACCAGCGTAGGTATGGAGACCCAGACTGGACTTTCTAACACATACATGCTTTGATTCAAACCCTTTCATTGCAGGTTTGGTTGTATGTTTAGTGTCTTTCCAAGCCTCTAGCTGTAATATCCACAGAGTTGTGTGTAGATTGTTTGGTTGTTGCTTCCTTCCAGGGCGTGATCGGCAGGTCCCAGCTGTGGCTCATTAAGGCTCTTTAGGAGGAATATAAAGAGGAGCTGGCTCTCTGAGACAGACGCCAGATTGTTTTGCTCACATGAGTGCTAATCAGGCTCTCATGTACGAGTGTTCCTGCTTCTCTGTAGGGGAGTCGAAAGCACAAACACAGAGACTCAGAGAACCTAAGCCATAGCCTCCTTCATCATACTTCCACATCTCAATTATGTGCTACTATGTTTGTCTGTCACATAAAATCCCTGTAAAATACAATGATGGTTGTGGATATTAAATAACAAAAGGTGAAAAAGTTCAAGTGGTATGAATACCCCTCTGCTCAGAGAGTGAAGAGATGGATTACTTTTTTTAGCTGGTGTCATTATAGGCTGTTATAGGTTTATATGCTATAGGCATTATGGGTGTTATAGGCTAATTAGCAACTTTTTTTATTTTACTTTTTCCAACAATTGAGATTTGATGGAAACTCCACAAAATCCTGGAAATCTACATTTACCCTAATGTTTTGTGACCAAATTGGTCACAAACAAGGTGGTGTATGCTAAGTGTACCAGCAAGATTGCCATAGGTATCAAGCAAGAATTAAACTGGGCATTCAATACATGTAAAACAAGCACATTTAAGGAAAAAAGTTCTGATTAAATTGTTATTTTGGGTGTTCTTATGTAGCACACTACATACAATCTAATTCTCATACTACAGGCACACTTAACCAAACACAGGAATATATTAAGTAGCTAAGGGACCCAGTGTTTTCTCTCTGGTAAGAAAGAGTGAATAGTGGGTAAACAGGCATTGCATTATGTCACCAAATAATCATTTAATAGAGCTAATTTATGTGATCCATGTGCATATATTTATTTCACAATGATGACAGATAGCAGATAATGTAATAATTTTTGGTACTCTGACCCACATGCAGAAACACACTTAGGAGATTCACAGAAAGTTTAAAAGGTTTTATTTTCACTGGAGTTATATGGGTTTGAGATCCTGGACCGGGAAATCACCAACTGCACATAAGATGAGAGAGAAGGTAAGACCAGAGAAAAGAAACAATTATTGTCTAGCCAGCTGGTTACTATGCTTACAGGGAGTGGAAGCCGAACCGCCAGAGGGATGAGAGATGTGGTGTCTGGGAATGCAACACAGGAGCTGTTCTGAGGAGGTAGGTCTCTCCAGAGGTTAGACACTAGAAGATATGTCTTCAAAAGCCTGATCAGATTTTGTGAGGGTGTGGGTGATGGTGTGGGAGCCGGTTTGGGAGGTACTTTGTGGAGTTTTTTTGGGGAGGGTGGACAGGGTTTGCTTATGACCAAAACGGATAGTCGAAGACCCCAGGACTACAGCTTGAATTTTGTCCAGAGGAGGTAACTAAGACTTGAACCCTTGTAAGAGCGATTTGAGACATCGGGAAACGATCTTTTGCCTTGGACCAGAAAACACTCTCTAAGCAGAGTCTGAAAAACTGGAACTCACCCCAAATACCATGGAGGAGGACACACTAAAATTAAATAAGCACTCGAGAAAATGAAAGCAGTGATGTTTTACCTCTAAAACCCCGGGTTTAAAGCACGTTTCAAACTCGACAGGGTAGGTTATGGTGAAGCATGGGTGGAGCTTGTTTTTCATGTGCGTCCCCGTGTGTATAACCACTCATTGCTTCATTCAAACGAGTCTGCTGACTGTTTTTGAGATGATTTTGGGGGGGGAGTTTCAAACATTTGGCGCCTTTTTTTTGGATATTCGGGTTTGGTGGTTTTTCTGTCTGGGAAACCATCAGAACTTTCCCCGTGTGAGAATATTTCGATTGGTGCCAGAAATAAGGGTAATGAAATTTAAAAGTGTTTTTATTAGAAAGTCTATAGCCTATCTTGCAGTAATTTTACATTTCATGGTACATTTTTATGAAAGAGTTGCGGAAAGGGGTTTTGTTATTTGGTTTGACAAGGCATGTTTGTTTTGCCCGCAGCTGCGATTTTAAATAAAAATAAAAATACGTCATCAATGCGGGCATTATAGGAAAAACACAAGAACACCGCCTCTGCCCCAATAAAGGGTCAGCATAATAAAATTCAGCAAAATTAGAAAAAATGAGAGTTAAAATGTTTGTAATTAAAATTGAAGTTACTTTTTTTTTATTTTTTTAATTGTTTTTTTTTAGGTCCAGGAAGCAAGAGCTTGATGAAAGTTTTTGGGATTTCCCATAATGAAGGGACTCCCAGCCGTTCTCTGTACCCAAAAACCTAAGACCACCCACCAACAGTTCCTTGTACATCACCCTCCTCTGTTCCCTGTGAAAAATATATTTTCCAAAGCTGGAGAAATTTTCTAAAAAAAAGAAAGAAACTGTTTGAGCCCTTCTACGTGCGAAAATTTCTTTTCTTGAATAAAACACCTGAAGTAACACAACCTCTTTTTTACCCAGCACAATGTCCAAAAAAATCAGTACACCCAACACACTCCCAAAGAAAAGGGGGCCCTTTCCCCAGGTTAATACTCAGCGTCAAAGGCTGGCGCTCCGTCTAAATACACCACCAGGTAATTAGCCAATGCGAAACACCTGTCACCTCTGCACCTGTGAGCTCCAACAACATCTAGTGACCAAGCAGAGTAAATAGCAGGCAAACACAAACAAACGAACAGCAAACGCTCAGACCCCGACAGATAACAATAATGGATAATGATGTTAAATGTGCCAGTGACTGCAAATATGCAACAAAGCTAGTTATTGGGTAAGGTTACTATAGTAACACGTGTGGGGCTTTGGTTCTGTGGCGATCTGTTTCCTAAACCCTGTCCTCCACATTTAGTGAAGGAGTTTAGAGTAACAGAATCTCTATATTCTGTGACTTAGTGGATAGTGCAAGCAGGGGCCCTGAATTGGTCCTTTAAAACCCTAACAAAGGCTGTGGAACAGGCAGCACATTTTCTCCACAGCCCAGGAAAGACTAGTCTTAGGCAGCAAATGAGATAAGTTTGATGCATGAGTCAGAGGGGTACTGGGATTTTCCTTGACAAGAATCACAAGCTTCAAAGTAGAGTAAGGTAGAATGTACTGTATGTTTGGACTATTTGGGAATATATTTTTGCTTTTTGTTTTTTTAATTTTTAAGTATTTCTTTTCCTCACATGTTTATGTTGCCTCTGAATGTTTCATTGTAACTTTAAAGCATAGCATGTTCCTTCCATGGAATATTATTGGCACAATGACATTATTCAAAACAACATTCTATGCAGTGTTTTGCAATTTTATTCATGTACCGTTGTTACATTTTGCCACATTACAGCCACAGAGCTCAATGTAAATCAGTGTATTTGATTATGGTGGCCCAATCAATCAAATATATTTTTTTAATTAAAAACATGCAAAGGAGTGTAAATTTGCATTTAGCCCCTTTACACTGCTACCTCAGTTGCCTTCAGAAGTCAACTAATTAGCAGCAGTCTACATGTGTGATGTAGAGTCTGTAGAAATCCAGCTGTTCTGTGAAGGCCTCAGGGGTTTATTAGAGCAACACAGCAATGTTATGGAGAAGTTTAAAACTGTGTAAACACAGAACCATGAAGAGCAACAAACAAATACACTGGATGAGCTGCAGAGATCTACAGCTCAGGTGGCAGAATCTATTTACCAGACAATAATAAGTCGTCCGCTACACATATTTAGCTTTTATGGAAGAGAGACAAAAAGAAAGCTATTAAATGAAAGCCATAAGAAGTGCTGTATTAAGTGTGCCAAACACTATGTAGGGGACACAACAAATATTCTGAAAGAAGGTGCTCTGGTCAAATGAGACCAAAGCTGAACCCTTTTCCCTACATCAAAACATTATTTGTAGCATAAAACTAACACTGCCACTTTCTCTGAACACACCATCTACACCAAAAAAAACAACATGGCAGATGATTTTTTTCAGCAACTCTGACCGAAGCTGGTCAGAGTTGATGGGACGATGGATGCATAGCAAGGTACAGGACAGTTCTGGAGGAAAAGAGTTACAACTTTCACCCTCGAGATTTGCATTGCTGGGACACAGCTCAAAAGACTTGCAGCTGTAGTTTCAGCGAAATGTGGTTTTACAGTATTGATGTAAAGAGGCTGAAAACAAATGCACAGTATCCTTTTCAGTTTTTTAATTGTAAAAACAAGAGTTATACACTTCTTTGTGTTAGTCTATCAGATAAAATCTAGAAAAAAATGCATTGCAGTTTGTAGCTGTAACTACCCAAATATATAAAAAGTTCAAGAAGCATGAATACTTTTACAAGGCACTTTCTTCTGCCAAATAAACCATATTTTCTACATGTCAGTCATCAGATGAATTTCTGTAACACTCATTGCCTCAGAATCTTCTAATTTGGAGCAGCGCTCTGTGGGAGAGTCCAATGCACAAACACGGACCCACAGAGAACCTAAACCAGAGCCTCGCCTCCCTCCGCGAGTGTGTGCAGGGATGAGCAGGACTGCACCTTCTGAGAGCTCCACCTGAAACTGGAGATGCTGGGATACTAGTAAAGGGTTAGCTTACATTGCTTTGTTTCTTTCATGCCCCTCCTGCTTCTTTTAATTTAGATGGATACAGGGCGTTAGGATATTACCATACAATGTTGTGGTATTTATTGTTTTACGTAATCCATGTCACTGAAGTCAGGTACAAATAGTCAAGCAGGTTTAAGTAGATGAAAGACCTAAAACACGTAGCGCTTGATACTGGAGTTTTCTGGCTTCTTTTGTGTGTGTAGCTTTTATATTTTTTTGTGATTTGTGGACTTAAACTACCTGCTGGTTCAGCTCTTTTAAATCTTTTTATTTTGGGAAGAGGAAACCTACTTTAATAATTTTTTTTCTATTTATTATTCTGGGTCAAGATTATTACTTTTACAACAGGTATGTATTATTCTATTTTTTTACATGAATGTGATATGAAGACATTTTGCTAATATTGAATGAATCATTTTTCTGGAGCTGCATTTTCTACAGTGCATTTATTTGTAATTAAGTGAAAAATCTGGCCCACAGTGAGTTTAAGAGGTTGGTAGTTCACATTGTTGACAATAGGTGACCTCAAACAATATCAAACATATTCTTTGAACAGTTATTTAAATTCTCCCTGTTACTGAAGATTTCTTTTATCATTTTTAGTCACATTATAATGGTTATTGGAAATCAAGTTGCATTACATGCTGCAAAATGCACAAATTTTCTGCTTAAATTACATTAGATTCTTGTCATTAAAGGGGCTGACAGTGTTATTCTCTGGTCTATCTCAGACATTAAGGGGTATTTTTGTGGGGCCGAGATCTTTCAGCTATTTCTCAGTGCAGGGAAGTGAGAAGGGAGGGGAAGCAGAGCTGACACAAAAGGCAACATTATTCCCCGGCGGATCTGCGCTACATCCTACCATGAATGGAGTATTGAAAAACATAACATTGGGGACAAGATTGTTTTTCATGCCTCATAACTGAACCATTTGTCCCAGAGCTTTGAGTAGTGTGCTGGTGCAGTTTCCAAAAGGAGGCAGCCTCATTTCTCAAGCAAGGTGTTAGTGTTAAAATCCCCACCTCCCAACTGGACATGCAGCGTCTTTACTGTGTGGCTGTGGGCTTCTGTACCTCATGTTATGAGACAATTACACATGGACTGAATTGATAAAATGCAGAGTCCTTTGCAATGGCTTCTCTCTACATAAGATCTTTCCGCAGGCTGAAAATAGGCAAAGAGTACAGTGGCACAACATTGTAACATTCTCCTTGTTTCTTCCTTTGCCTCCTGCTCTGAGGAGATGAGAAGTGCCCCTGCAGTGTCATCAGGGGCCTAAGTTTTTTGGAGGGTTCTAGTGACAGATTTCAGGAAGCAGCGTTTATGCCTGACGATGGGGGACCACAGAAAGCAGAAATGTCTTTGTGTGCTATCTAGACCCGGAATGTCCACTATCTCCAGGGGCCAATATCAAATTCTCCCCTCATCATCCCCAAATACACATTCCTGTGTAAGGTCAGGGGGAATTCTGCATGAGCAGAGAAACAAATAAGCCAGGGTAGAGCTTCACACTGAGTTTTTGCAAATTAAAGCATGCCTCTAACAACTATCCTCAAAAGTTGCTTGGAAGGTTGAAATTCAAAGTAAAACTGTGTAAAACTGAGCAGGTATTAACTTTGACACTAACAGGACATGCACATCAGGCGGCAATAATTGAGCTGAGATGCTCAGAAAGTCAACCATTCAAACCAAATTAAAACATTTTCAACTGAGCAGTTCCATGTGTTTGGGCCATGCTTTAAAGTACTGTTTCTTGCACTGCATAATGAGTTGTATTTCTATTGAAACAAATATATCAAATTTTTTTCATGTATCATCTGACTACACCCAACATTAGAGCATCCTCTTGAAGTTCTGAGGAATTTACCAACATTATTATCTGACTGATTAGTGAGTGATCCCTATGAATCCTGACATTCCCTGTCCAAAGGAAAAACCCCTGGAAAACAGTGACAAAGATATCAGCCTCTGCTTGTAACACAAGCCTCCTCCAGCTGCTGGTGTTGCTCAAACCCTGAACTTATTCCCTCCATCAGTCGGTGCAGCAAACCTCACAGTGCTGCCAAGTTTGTGCAAGGTGGCCATTTTGTGCCCACAGCAGCAATACCCTAGCCCCGATAGTATCAGTAGCTGGGGGCTGTTGCTCATGTGCTCATGGATTTTTTTCAACCTATAAGGATATACTTGAAGCTCTTTTATGTTCAAAGAGAGGGATGTTAATAAAGGGATCTCTGGAAATCATGGGTGGTTCTAGACAGGGCCAACGGGGGGCCATGCCCCTGTAAAACCCTGGCCCGGGCCCCGGGTTGTGGGCCCCTGTTTCTAAGACATTTTCCCCCGGACTGATTATGCACTGGCATAGAAACCGTAACTGATTGGTCCCTTGGCCCAATTTTCTTTTTACCTTTACAGTTTTTTAGCTTCAGCCGCATTGAGACAGCATTACAGTTTTCATCTGCTCAAAAGGGGGTAGTCAACCTGCAGCTCCAGAGCTACTTGCGGCTCACATAATATATTAAACTATTAAATATTGACCTTTTTTTGTTTCATTCCTTCGTTCTGTTTTGCCATAAAAAAAAAAAAAAAAAAACTAGCCCCACCCTGTCCTCTCTGGGAAATGTGGTTTAGAGCCGCCCCTGCTGGAAATGGTACATCTTTGACCTCACTGAGACTACCATCAATACCCTACTACAGCAGAGTAACAACAGCTGGAGGCCATATCAGATAAAACAATCCAATACTATAATTAGGCTACTATAGACCAGGACGATACATACTGATTGTTTTTCAGTTGTAGAAAAGTGTCTGCTACACTTTAGGCTGTGACACAAGCAGCTCTGGACTTTGGGTACCCTGATGAGATGGACTGAGAGTCTGTAACTGTGTGTGTTGCAGGCAGATGGTCAGTCAGACAGCCATGCGAGGCCAGCGTGTGGTGGAGAGCAAGTGCAGGTGCTGGAACCCGGCCGTCTGGCTCCTGGTGTCCTTGCTCGGCTCCCTTGTGTTGGTGGCCCTCAGCGTACTGATGCGACTAGGTAGGTGTGATAGGGCATGAGATACACTGGGTTTATCTAAAGAGAACAATTTGTGGAGCTAAAGCTTCTTAAATGTTTACCTACATAATATTTCATGGATGTAGCAGTATAGTACAATAGACCTTAAATAATTTTATTTTGATTTAAATCTAAAGGTTCGAAGCATCTTGTGACATCTTTAAAATGGAAAAGACAGTCAGAAATGTTTTTTATTATTCATCGAAGTGAAGATTTAGGGAGTCTACATAGAATGTAGATTTAAAAGTCCCAACAAGTTTCTCATCTTTTCAAATATCACGCCATGTGCTGCTTGCCTGCAGTGCTGTGAAAAATATTTGCCCCATTACAGATCTTTTCAGACAACGATAACCTGAATAAGTACAAACAATGTTTCTAAATAATGAGTTAATTTATTAAAATATCAAAGCTATCCACACCAAACTAACCATATGGGTCATAAATTAATCAGCATGATTAAGCTCAGTTTTTTTTTGTTTAATTTCACTAACTACACCTAAAGTGGCTTTTACATCACCATGTCATTTTATTGCCAACTGTTCATACATGTGGAATACTTTTAAGTGCCTGTGGTGGCAGTGGTTTACAGATTGTTCTCAACCATCCCTCTAACCCAGTGTTTTTCAGCCCTGGTCCTCAAGGCATACTGCCGTGCATATTTTAGATGTTTCTGTGCTTTAACACACCTGATTCAGATGACTGCAACAAAAGCCTCTTAATCAGCCATAAATTTAAATCAGGTGTGCTGAACCAAGGAAACATCTAAAACACGCAGGGCAGTGTGCCTCGAGGACCAGCGTTTAAAAACACTGCTCTAATCCATCCACAGCCTATATCCAGCTTTCCTTGCAGGGTCTTTGAGCATGTTCCTATAGATTATATTTGAAGGATTTTTTGAAGTGAAGATTATGTGAAGTAATTATCAGTGATAGTTGCCTGCCTTACCTGTGTCAAAAGATTTTGTATCGCAGTGAGTTTGTAGAAAAGTGAAGAGCTGTGGAGAAGCCAGTTAGACAGACCCTTGTTTTAGCTGATTAAAAACAACTTAAATGTTTATATCTATGGTGTCTAATGCTATATTAGTGGATACAAAGCATCACAAGCAACCATTGTTTAATGCTACATTGGTCAAAACAGATCATAATAGAATTCAGTGTAAAACAAGCATACTAACAATAATGCTAACACTAAGTCCACAGCTAATTATAATTTGTAGGTATAGAATTACCCAAGCAGCCCAAACATGTCACCTGCAGCTCATCTCCATGTCAACTTAATCCAGCTTGCAAAGCTTTGGGATTATTTTGAAAATGTGTGCAGAAATCATGTGTAAAACCTTTTGCTGTCAAGTCTTAAAAGCAAACATGTCAATAAGTCATTTACTTTATAAAAAGCAGAATATTTTCAATGGGGTGACCAGGTGGAGGTCATGAAATATCAAAACCAAAAGTGCTATTATCATATATACAGGAGTGAGGGGCAGGCATGGAAAGCCATTATAGATAAATTTAACAGTATGTTTAAATGTGCTGGTGCCATTAAGGAGTAAAATGATAAAAAAAATATTCATTTAAATGAAGAAATAAGTTGGAAAAAAACATAAATAAATTATTAATTACATGTTACATTAAAGACATGACAGAAAAAAAAATTGCATCATGCCCCTCTGTTGCAGCAGATAATAAATTTATTTTTACATGTCAGTGTTATGGCATTATTATGGCTGCTGTGCATGCTTGTGGGGGTGGATACAGCTCAGTAAACATAATTAGTGTGAGGGGTAATTACCTTATGTAATAAACGTTTAGTAGTAGTGTGCGAATGGATAACTAGCTGGCTTTCAGGTCCATTACACAGTCCTGTTTAAACACATAATTGAGTGAAGGCTTTAACTACACCATCTGGTTTTACGATTTAGTATAAACTGAGTAAATTTTAAAAAACAAAAGTCTGTTCCAAAAATAAAGGTCAGAGAGTGAAAAAGAATGGGACACATGAGATGATTAATTGAGAATATGAGCCGAAAACACATGGTTGAGTCCATAATAATGCTTCAGAACCAGTTGTACCTGTAAAGCAAGCTCCCTGTGGATGAGAGCCTTTGTGTCCATGGGTTCTGTGTGCCCCGTTTCCCTGTCAGAGCTGACCAAAGCCCTGCAGTTGTTTTGCAGAGAAACCAGCACATGCAAGGAAAACAATTTGCACAAATGTGCTGACAGCTGCTTACCGGGTTTTTCTCACCGCAGAGACGTGAGCCTTACTGACATTGTTTTTCTTTTTGTGTTTTCAGGAGACGTGAAGATAAACAAAAGAGCTGTAACCAGTGAGTAACATTCAAGTTTAAAATTCATTACTTTTCACATCCTGTGCAGAATAAAACCTCTCACACAAGAATGAAGCAGGTGAAGTGTAATTAACCTGTGACCCCATAAATGGGACTATTATGGCTCCTGTTTAACGTTATTTAGACATCGCTCATGTCTTTTGTGTCACAAACAAACAAAGGTGGTTGGGAATCGACCTAGATTAGAAGTGGTTGTTAGACAAAGCTCATTCTGGTGTCTCAAGATTGCAGGCAGTGGAGTGTCCTTCATCCTCCACTGCCAATTTAAGAAACAGGTGTAATCAAAATATTGACATTTTTAAATGCACATGGACCTTTGGTTTGTCAAGTGAATACAAATACCTTACACGAATAAAGTCTTGTAAGTTCTTGTGAAACTAGCCACAGTGAGGTACTCGTTTGTGGATTTCCATTTTTGGAGATGTAAATGATGGGTCTAACTGGAAACAGCAAAAACTAAAACGGATAATAGTTTTTGGTTCCTGAGGTGTTGCCCCCTGCTGGCCTTTTCAAAGTTTCCAGATTGAAGGGCTCCATGCCAGCTGCTTATTTAGAGCAAATAAGAAGGTCCTTCAAACATAATTTACATGTTTGAAGGACTTCCAGGAAAAGGCTAGTTGGAGCATTTTCCCTAGTTTTATGGAACATGAGCTTCAGTTTATTGTTGCAGACCAGGACTAATCATAAATGAGAAGTATGTTGCCCTTTTGTGAAAGAAAAGTGTAAAGCTATAAGCAATAAAAATACCCTTTCTAAACAGCTTTAGTTGTGTTGGCTAAATAAAACTGGTTTTCATCACCATGTAATGAAATCACAGGTAATGTGAACAATGTCTTTATTGCATATAGTGCAGGTTTTTCATAAAAAAAACATTAGAATGTCAGTCAGTAAAAAGAGACATGCACTGAACAAAACTAAACCAAAAACAATCAGATGATGACAATGTTAAAAACATGACAAGTTCAGAAACATAGACACAGCCAAAGTACATATATAAAAATCAGCTGTTAACTGAGTTATCAAAATTTATTTGAGGAAAAATTAGAAACTAAATGAAGTTGACTAAATATTTTAAGTTAGTCATTTACCTAATTTGCTTTTCACAAGTATAACTGAAACTGAAACTATCATACAGTACTGTAAAAAACTGTCCCTTGTCCAGTTTTTTTCTATCTTATTTGTACACCTAAACAAATTTTAATAGCACACAAAGATAGCCTGAGTAAATGAAACATCCAGTTTTTAAATTTTAATTTTATTACTAGGGGAAAAACCAAACCAACCTGGCAGTATTCAACAAATATAAAATAAGTTACTGAGTTAACTGAGATTAACCACTTTTTTCTGGCACGAGTCATGAGTCACTGGGCCTGATTATTGGCACACATAGAAAAAAAACAACCTCCTAAATAGAACTCATCGACATGAGGTAGGCTGTAAGATCTTGGCCAAGGTCACAAAGCCATTTCTGAGGCTTTGGGACTCCGCAGAAGACGTTATCTACAAACGAAGAGAACATGGAACAGTGGTGAAACTTCCCAGGAGTGGCAGGCAGACCAACATTACTCAAATAGTGCACTGATGGCTCATCCAGATGATCACAAAAGAATCCAGAACAACATCTAAAGCACTGCTGGCCTTATGTGCCTCAGTTAAGGGCAGTGTTCATTAAAGAGACTGGGCACAAATTGCATCTGGGAGTCTTCCAAGGCTAACACTACTGCTGAGCAGAAAGAAGACTAATACCCAGTTCACATTTGCTCTTGATCCCCAGGTCTTTTATGAAAATATTGGAATGGTGTGCTTTCCTTTACATCTTGGGTAAAACTTAAAGATTTCTGAAAAACACCCCTTCGTGCCCACAGTCAAACATTGAGGTGATAGTTTGATGGCCTCGGGCTGCTTTGCTGCTTCAGTACCAGAACGACTTGATGTAAATGATGGAACCACTTCTTCTGCTCTTTACCAAAAACCCCTGAACATTGTTTACCAAAAAACCCTGATTCTGAACATGTTTTATGCAAAAAATTGCTAACCTTTGTGTTTTATTTCATGTAACATATTTTACTTTAAGCTTGTTCTTTCTGAACAGGCCTTCTGCTGTGGTCTTGGTTTGTGTCTAGCATTACAGGAAATTAGATACGGTAGATAAAGAGTACATTACTTATAGAAGGCCAAGAACCACCCATCAACAAATGACTGAAGATACCCTTTGATTTTTTGTTTCAGGCAATATGATTCAAACCCTCGGGAGGTACCAAGGTAAGTGTGATATTACTGCCTAAAACTAAAGTTGAGTAAAAAACACATGCAAATCATGCCATGGAAGTGTGTCAGTCACTTTCTGACTGTGTGCCAGGAAAGGAGAGTACAGGAAGTAGAGCAGTGCTTAGGGCTGAAACAAACTCATATCTCCAGCTCTCCATTCTCCTAATCCCTACTTATTTACTACCCCTTACTGGTTTACTGTTTTCCTTAATTGCAGAGTGGAGGCTGGCTTTAGAAACTTTCTTTTTCCTGTTACCTGTTATATCTAAGATAAATGTGCTCAAACAGTTTAGTCTCTTACTTTGGAAAAAAGAGAGAGCGATGTGTTTTAACACAGCCACCTAAAAATATATCTCGTCTCTCCTAAGTCCAACTGGTGAATGGCCGCAACAGGTGCCAGGGCAGAGTCGAGGTGGGTTACAATGGCTCATGGGGCACGGTGTGCGACGACGACTGGGACATGGTGGATGCCAACATTGTGTGTCGGCAGATGGAATGCGGAGTGGCTGTGGCCGTGGGCAGCAGCTCTCAGTTTGGACAAGGCGCTGGACTCATTGCGCTGGATAATGTGGACTGCCGGGGAGGCGAAGCAGACCTGAGTCAGTGTCGCAGCCTGGGCTGGGGTGTCCACAACTGTTACCACTATGAGGATGTGGGAGTTACCTGTAAAGGTAAACATTTTTAAACCTTTTTCAAGTTAAACTCTAATTAAAATGTATTAAATAAGATTTTTTTAAATGCTGCTTTCTTATTATTTGGTTTCTAGAACCAGTTTTGTTGGGGGCAAGAGGTTTTGTAGAGCCCACCACAACGCCCATGGACAGGTCTGGATTACGTAAGTATAAAATTGATACTATTCTTTTGCCTAATATTTAAACAGTATATATATATGACACTATTCTTTTGTCTAATATATATATATATATTATATATATATATATATATATATATTATATATATATATATATATATAATATATAATATATATGGAAAAACAGGTGTCATGCCAGATTCAATTTTAGTTGCCATGTTAAAATGCAGAAGCAGGTTTTTAATAAATAATAAAGGTTGACTTATTCTTTCATTGTTTAACGAAACAAGAAGTCTCCTCTAAATTGTTAAATTTCTTCAAAATGAAAGGCAGACATTTTAGAGATGTATTAGTCATTTGATTCAGAAACATTTAGACAACATCAAAAGACTGTGGGGCTCTGTGCACAATATCCCTTTTTGAATCCTCTTGGAAACTTTACAACACACATGAAAGGTGTCTTCCGTTCCAGACTCCTCTTATTGTTCTCTAGGTTGCCTTTGTTGTGCTGGCTGTGTTGTTTTTTCCCCATTTATTCCCAAGAGGATCATGAAAAAGCCGAGATAAGTGAAATTTGGTGTACAGTTGACTATATGACGTATTTAGATAATCCTCTGGTGACCATCATGAAAGCAGGAGTAAGGAGGTCTTCCAGATTCATGACACTGCTACCTGATGCATACATGAGAATGTCTATTGTCTAAATTTTGCCTAGGAAGAAACATAAGGTGACAAAATCAAGGCTTGGTGCAACAGTAGATGCTAATGTTTTTTCTGCTTCTTCTGTTCTGCCCTCAGTGTGTTTCATCTCAATTCTTTTTTTTTGTATCAGTGTCTTAATGTCATCTCCTCTGCTTTCAAACATAATATCCATCAAAACCCATCATTCAGTGAGCGGCAATATTTCCTACAATTTCCACCCTCCTCTTGGTTTCAGGTGATGGCACTGTCCGGTTGGTGAATGGCAAGAACTCGTGCCAGGGCCGGGTGGAGATCTACTACCAGGGAAGCTGGGGGACGGTGTGCGATGATGACTGGGAACTTCGCAATGCCAGGGTGGTGTGCCAGCAGCTAGGCTGCGGCAGTGCCGTCTCTGCACACACAAACTCCTACTTCGGCTACGGCACTGGGCTCATTCTCCTCGACAATGTCAACTGCTATGGCACCGAGCAGGAGCTGATGAGGTGCAAAAGCCTAGGCTGGGGGAAACACAACTGTGGACATCATGAGGACGCTGGGGTCACCTGCACTGGTATGCTGCTCTAAGTTATGTTGTCATTCAACAGTAATGCCATTACAATCAGTGGTGGAAAAGTGTGATAAAGTGTTTGTTGTACTAACATCCAAACACAAAAATATGTTCCTTGTTTCATAGTTTGGTAAATACAGCTAAGTGTAAGTAATTCTGTCTATAAAGCAATGTCATTTCTGTTTCTACAAATTTCAGGATCCACCACTGTTCCGCCTGCAGTTACAGAAATACGAAGGATCTTCTTGGAAACAACAGGCACCACAGGTAAATATAACAAAGTGCACATGAACATCATCTGTTTGCATATGAGCTTCAGATTGTTTTTTGCTCCCCTGCAACAGTACAAGTATGCTATGCTAACCGGACAGTGGCATACAACATATATTGACTGCTTAGGATAAGCAAATACAGTCTGTCCTTGTGAGCCGTTTAAGGATATTCTTCTTTAAAAAAAAAATAATGGACACTTTAGCCATTGAATGGGGTGATTTTGTGAACATCACTTTAAGTTTTGTTCACAAAGATTTTTTTTTTATTGAAAAAACTTTTTGTTTGATTGAATAATAAAAATACAAATTTCCCCCCATAGTTCCAAGAGTTCAGGTGGAGTTACGGTGGATAATAAACATGCACTCATAATAAACCACCAACAGAGGGAGCCATTTCTCACTCTTGTGTTGAAATGCGTGTCACCAATCATGGTGGAAGGTGTGACTTGGGTTAAAACTCAGAAAGATTTAAGAAAAGACAGCGGCAGGTTTCTCCATTTACAGGAATTCACACTTAAATATCTTACCGTAAATGTAAAGTTATGAATTCAAATAATAAAAAGAAAACTAGTTAAGTCTATTATCATAAGTATATATGGACAATAGAATTAAAAAAATGAATGTCTGTAAGAGAATTCAGCCAACTGCTATACCATGTCCGCCCCTTGAAAACCTCTGATGTGTTTCACCCATTTAAGACCATTACTAAACAACAAACATTAAATATTTAAATTAACATTCAATACTTAAACACTGACCATTGTCTTTTGCTCTGCTAAATAAACAAATTTTAAATCTTTCAGTCACAGAAAGAATTTCAACTACCAAGCCACCAACAACTACGACAACTGTTGCCACTACTACCCAGACCAAAGGTAATTTTCCACAGTGAAAGTGATTACTATTGCCTTGGAAAAATAGTCACATCTCTTGTTTTTTTCACATGATTTAATACTATATTTAATATAATAGGTCAAAACCTTCAGTGTATTGTATTGGGATTATACAGTATGCAATATACCTTCATAACGTGTCACATGATTGTGAAATGGGAGGAAAATTATACATGGGTTTCAATTTTTTTACTTACCCTGAACACACTATACCCACTTTAATACATAGTGGTGGCAGCATCATGCTATGGGGATGATTTTCTTCAGAAGGGACATTGAAGCTGGTCCATCCATAGATGGATGGAACTAAACACAGGAAAATGCTGGAAGAAAACCATTCAGGGACTGCAAAAGATTTAAGACTTGGGCAGAGGTTCACCCTGCAGCAGGACATCAGCCATAAATGTACAGCAAGAGCTACACAGGAGAGGTTTAGATTACAGCATATTCATGTAATAGAATGGCACAGTCAAAGTCCAGACCAAGTCTGTGGGAAGACTAGAAAACTGCTCTTCGCAGATGTTCTTCATCCAGTCTGGCCTTTTGTTAATGTTAAAAAGTTTAAGGGTGTGAATACTTTCTAAAGCACTGTTGATCAACCTCCAGGCAACCCGTCTGTCCGGGTGATGAACGGCGAAAGCAACTGCGAGGGTCGTGTAGAGGTCCTCTACAAAACCATCTGGGGGACAGTGTGCGATGACGACTGGGACATGGCTAACGCTAACGTGGTGTGCAGAGCAATCGGATGTGGTCCAGCTATAGCGGCCATGACCCAGGCCTACTTCGGCTATGGTTCGGGTCCCATCCTACTGGACAATGTGAAATGTAGCGGTGCAGAATACGACTTGTCCCAGTGTTTCCACCTGGGCTGGGGTCAGCACAACTGCGGCCATCATGAGGATGCCGGAGTTATCTGTGCACGTAAGACCTCATCATTTTGGAAGTCTATCAAGCTACATTAAATACAGAGACTTTCTGTGTTTGTTGTCAAATTAGCACCTATGTTGGGTAATAATTTCCTCTGAAAGTTCACGTTTCGCATCTATACAGTCATTCATGCCCGCCCTGCTGAGCTGTCCTCTTGCACTGCATGACTGTAGTCCTCTAAGGAGGAGACGGCACAGAAAGCATAAAAAAATAAAGTGGAGGAGTCAAGGCAAATCAGCCTCACTGAGTGGCTGCAGGCCAAACCTCACTGCTTTACAGCAAATCAGAAGCACATGGGCTCTTCTCAACCCCAAAACAATCACTGGTATTAAATCAACTGAAAAATAGATTTTTGTTTCCAAAAGCCAGCTGTTTTTAATCAGACTCTTCTCTCAGACAACAATTTGAATAGATAAGGGAGATTTTATGCATAAAACTCATTACAGAAAAATCTTCTTCAGTGGAATTATTTCATCCAAGTGGATCTTTGCTTCATAATGTTAAAGGAACTCAAGAGACAAATATGTTTCCAGTATCAATCTGTGCAGTAATTAGAGGAAAGTGCCTTGCTAATGCTTGAGTGACCTGATATTTCCTGTGTATGTCCACAGGGTAAGAAAATCACTCTCATTTCTCTGTCTTTCTCTTCAGCTCCCCCAGTGTTCGACCCAATGCTTTTAATCCCAAATGGACGTGACTTCAGAGTTACAGAAACTATACCAGCAACCACACCCACACCGTCTGAAGGTAAGTAAATCTTTAAGTACCTCATTACCTCAAAGACACATAATTTTTTACTAAAATGGAATCGCAGGTGCAGTGAGGAATCTAAATTGACTATATTTAACTGTAGGAACACTGAGACTAGTGGATGGTCAGCGCCGGTGCGAGGGTCGAGTGGAGATGTACCTAAATTCTGAATGGGGCACAGTGTGCGACGATGCCTGGGACCTTCCCGACGCCCAGGTTGTGTGTCGTTTAGTGGGCTGTGGGGAAGCCACACAGGCTTGGGGGGAAGCTCACTTTGGACCTGGCACAGGAACAATCCTGCTGGACAATCTAAAGTGCCGTGGCGCTGAAGCCTCCCTGCAGGAATGCTCCCATATATCTTGGAAGGTTCATAACTGTGACCACTCTGAGGATGCTGGTGTGACCTGCTCCCTGTCGTGATCTCAGCACGATCTTACTCCTATCTCCAACCATGCTAGGACTTGTACACATTATTTAAATACCCGCTTTTACATCGTTGAACGAATACCCCATATAATAATATATTATACACAATAAAATTCAAAATATTAAGCACTTTATAAATATATGATGTAAAACTAAATGTACACATTTCAGCAAAACGTTCAACTGTCCAACTCTCTTTATTTGTGCTAATATGTACTGTACATGTTATACATTGATGATCAAGTACTCAAGGAATCATCAGTTAAGTCTGTTGAAAATATTAAAGGAATAATAGACATATTAAAGATGTATATGATAAAAGTACAAATGAAACATCTGATACTGTATACTATAAACCATAAGAAAGCAAGGAAACAAACCGTCATGTGAATTTATTAAATATATCTGTGATCCTTGTGTTCTGTGCACCCTCATAAATAAATGTAACTAATAACTATATTATATATATATATATATATATATTATATATATATATATATATATATATATATATAACAAAATAAATGTTCTTATTTATTGGTATGTTTACTTGGTCTAATTGTCAATCTTTCAAACATCTGTCACATATATTTTTCATTCCTTTTTGATTGAACAGTGACTCATAACTATCTATTCTGGCAACTATGCCAATAGCGTAAAGTACAAAGTTTCGCTGCTTTTACTTTACGATGCCTTGCTAGAAGGACTATTCATTCTTCTTTTTCACATGCTGTCACAATACAACTACAAACCTCCATTATTTTACTAGGATTTTAGGTGAGAGATCAACAAAAAGTATTTTTTAAAGTAAATGGAAAATGATAACATTTAAAAATCTGAAAAATGTGGCCTGAATTTGTTTATGGCCTCTTGTCTGTACTGTGGAAACATTTCCACACAGCATGATTCTGCCACCATCATCACACCACAATTTGGTTGATGTTCAGATGTGGGGATAATTGGGTTATCAATTGGATAATTGAGTTATGTGAGATGTTTAAAGTTTAGGGTATTTATTTGTAACCTAACCCTTCTACTGGGAATAAATTAAACATAGTATTCACTTATTAGAGCTGGACGGTGGTGCAGTTGCTAGGACTGTTGCCTTGCATTAAGAAGATCCTGGGTTTGACTCCTGGCCGGGGATCTTTCTGCATGGAGTTTGCATGTTCTCCCTGTCCATGCGTGGGTTCTCTCCTGGTACTCCGGCTCCCTCCCAAGACCAAAAACATGACTGTTAGGTTAATTGGTCTCTCTAAATTGCCATTAGGTGTGAATGCTTGTTTGCTCTCTGTTTCTTTGTGTTGCCTTGCAATGGATTTGCGACCTGTCCGGGATGTACCCCACCTCTCGCCCATAGACCGCTAAAGCTAGGCACCAGCTTCCTGTGACCCTGTACAGAAGAAGCGGGTATAGAGAATTGATGAATGGATGAACTAATTAGGGGACTTCTGAGAGCATTTACTCTGGGGTTATCAGAGTAAATGGTGCTGAATACACATGCTTGCCACACTTTTCAGACCTTTATATGTAAAACAAAGTTTTTAAAACCATATATAATTTTTATTACACAACTTTGCACTAAATTGTTTTGATCCATCACAGAAAATTCCAAGAAAATGTGGAATCGTTCGAGCAGTAAAGAAATATTTTTACAAAGCATGTACTTAAATCTTTAGATTTTACATTTAACAGTTGTTTTGCTCAGTGTGTGTGTATGTTACTTTACATTGTACATTTTATTAACTCTATCACTGATAAACATATTCTATTTAATTAAAGCAGTGTCATATTACACATAGTTTCATAGTTTATAGTTTATTTTTCTGGTTCAACACCCTGAACCCACTAATGCCCAACTGCTGCTGGAAGATCTTTCTTGGGTTATAACAAGCAAACACCATTACAAAAAAATGTGAATTTATTGTTAAAGCTTACAAATGTTTTTTTGTTTCGTTTTAGCATCTAAAGTTTTGAATGGTGTGTTTTGTTAGTAAAATGATGCCGTGTGAAAGGTCCAGGCAGAGAAAGGTTCAGGTAATACTTTTCACATTTGGAAGAAGGTTTTTCCCATTTATGTGTGGGAACGAGTTTGGTTTAAAGGGGACATATCATGCTTTTAAATCCTTCCTTTTCACACATAAATCATTAAGTTGTGGTCAATATAAGGTGGAACTGCAATGCTCTGGTCTGAATTCCTTGTTACTGTAGCTCCACAGGCTCCTCTTTTACCCCTGTTGTAAGGTGCGTCTGAGAGCAACTTGTTTTGGTGCCGTCCCTTTAAACGCTGTTGAGGCACTTCACAGAGATTGAGTTCAAAGATCCAGGTTAAAGAGCGCTGCACTTTAACCCGTTCGGCCGTTATTGTAGTTTGATATCAATTATCTAGCGGCTCAGAAACAAGAAAAAGACACCTTAAACAATCCAAAACTGCTTATGCAATTATAATATTCAAACCACGCAGTACGGTTATGTCCTCAAGGAGCTAAGAGCAGCACACAGCACTAACATAAGCAGAAGGCACAATGCTACTGCTATCAAAACAGTGGCCAGGGCGTCATATCAACACACAATAATTTCATGTCTAAAATAAATTTTGCTGTTATTTTAGTGTTATTTGCAGCTTACGGCTTTGCTGTGTCCATCGTTTCCATAGACACAAGGAACTGAGCCCTTAATCAGATGAAGTCTTTCAGCAAATCCTTCATGATACTGGGCACTCCTTGAAGTTGGGGCAATAGGAATTTTCCCACAGATGTCGGTAGATTTTGATGAAAAATAACATTTTACAGGGTTCTGATGCTGTGGGATGGTGTAATGAATTGTGTGGGTTAATACACCAAACAAACGAACCGAAATTATCTTTTGTCAGCATGGGCATACTTGAGCTTGGACTACAAAATCGTAGCAAGAAATAAACATGGTGAATACGCGAAATTGAACAGCTGAAAGTCCAAGACCTTATTTAGCTGTTTCGCATTAAATACTGTGATGTAACAGTTGAAAAAATGTGAATCAAACAGAATATAAAGATATCTTTGCAACACCTAGAGAGACTAAATTAAACTTTTCTGCATTCATACAGACTCCAAGTACACAACAAAATGTATTTAAAGGCTAAAAAGGTTAATTTTGCATGAAATGTCCCTTCAAGTAGCATAACCACTATTTTATTGTTTACATGAAAGCATGTTAGCTCCCAGCACCGCTAGCACGTCCAGCTGGATGACAGAATTAGTCTTGGCTATGGGAAGCAACCTGGCAGTTTGCCTGTGGGGATGCGTTCCAAATGCAGCATCATCACCCTTCGGCAACATTTGTTTTGGGTTTAGCTATTTCTATATTTCGTTTTTAACATAACCAGTGCACTAACTGTTTGAGAATTATATTCTTTGGTCAATGTTACTGTTACAATCCACAGGTGTATATGTTTTGGTTTTCCTTTGTGTTTGTGTTTTCACCATTTCCTTGTTTATTTTCTATAGGTCTTACCATGTTCAATTATTTTTCTGTGTTCATTATTGTTAATAAGGTGTTTCCACAGTAGTTCATTCCTTTATGTTTAGTTTTTTTTAAAGTATTCTTGTGGTGTGTTCTTTGTGCATTTTGATTTGTTTCTTTTAGATTTGTGTTAGTGTTTTACCCTTGGTTAGTAGTTTCTATGTATCTTAGTTCAACTCCCTTTGTTTTAATTAGTTTCCCTCCCTCAGCTTTTCTGCTTTATTCTGCCACAGCTGTTCCACATCTCCTCTGATTTGCAAATTTCGTTTCTTAGTCATTTTCCACCCCAGCCTCAATATTTAAGCTCCTGGTTTTTAATTGTTCATTGCTGGATTCTTCTGTTAGACTGTCCATTACCCTGCCAGTTTCTCTGTTTCTTTTGTCTGTGTTCCACCTTCCATCCGAAACATACTGCAAATAGATAAACACTGGGAATGGGTCAACAATGTAGCATCATGAAGTCATGGATGGTGGAAACTTGTTTGGGTCAGAACCCCACTGTGATTAGCCTTTAAATCCTTTGTGCTTCGTGAACCTTTTGATATTTATTAAAGCTGAGTTCCTTAAGAGTTACCACAGCATGAGTCAATGGTATTGGGTGACTCAATTTTTTTTTGTCAGAGAAAACTAGAGCAAAAAACCCAGACGCACATGATTTTCATCAAGGGTGTAGAGCTTAATGCTGCAAGAGTGGGCACAGCTTATTGTTTTGCTCTAATGGCTGTAAAAACTAACATTAAAAGTAAATAGAGGTATAGCTGGTTGATCTTTTAGCAGTACAGATGGTAGCCTTTTTAGTCATAATGAAGAGGACCATAGTCCTATCAGACTGATCAAGTTTTGGACCCAAAATAGAATGACACACACATATAGGCCCTAATATTTACATGTTGCTTTTGAACAGCATAATGTTAGCAAAATGATTGCATCAAGTTAAGCAATCCCAATCATGCATAGAAATAATATTTGAAATAAGGTAGCCTTCAACGTAGTAAAGAAACCATTAACCTCGCTAAGTTTGTGAAAAGAAAGGTTTATATGTCTCTATTGAATGAGGAAATTATGCTGAAGACTTGCTGGGCTTTGTTTTTACAAGCAAAGCAGAGCAGATTCTTTTGAGCAACATTCGAGTCCTCAGAAGAGGTGCTCTTTTTTTTTTATTAATATCATTGAATCTGACACATATACAAAACATGGGTGATGGTTGGGAAAGAACTGTGATCAAATTGAAACTGGATATATTAAAATCACCCAACAGTAACTGTAAAAATGACAAAATCTTTATGAGTTTGAATCTTTTTTTGCACTGCTTATTTAGCAAACTGTAAAAATGTGTCTGATATAAGTCAGATTACCACAGTGAGCTTCTAAGTTTAAAATAAACTGTTATATCAAAGTTAAATTGCAATAAATTCTGTACTGTAATTTTCCACAAAGACAAGTTCTGCTGATATGCCAAGAATCACATTAGCAGAACTTTACCAGTCAGCTTGTTTGCTCATTATACAATATAACTATGCTCATGTTTTTGGGGGGTAATGCTCTGGTAATTACCAGGTAATATTTCCATACAGATGAACTATCCGCTAAGTGCTGTGTTTAGGTTTTACCCAGAAGTTGGAATTTCCATATTTCATGCTAAAACAAAAGTAAAAAAAACAACAACAAAACAATGAACCCTGAAAGAACCTCTGAAGTCATTATTGTAATTGGAAAAGTAAAATATGTCCTGGTGTGATCCCAACAGTTTTTATAATTTCGGATTTCCATGTCGGAAATGTCCACTGGAATAACACCCAAAATTGGAAATTGGACTCTGAAGTTAGAGGTATGCACTGGAGCCCTAATATGGCTGCCATTCATACAAAAACACACAGATAGTTGCAGCTGTAAACTATTCGTTTAGACTTAAGTCGCTTTGTATCTCAATAAATCAATTTCCAGACATATTACGGTGCTATGTTTGGTAGTAAATACATTACTACAGTGTTTGAATCCATACTGTGCCTTGCAAAAGTATTCGCACCCCTTGAACTTTTTTAGATTTTGTCAGCTTAAAACCACAAACCTGAAGGTATTTTTGATTTTTTTCAGACAGACCAACACAAAGTAGTGCATAGTTGAGCACTTATCCAATTTTTTTACCAATAAAAATCTGAAAAGTGTGTTGCACATTTGTATTCAGTCCTTCTGAGTTGCAGAACTACCCTTCACTGCGATACTGGCAAAGTAATCTATTGGATCTCTCTACAAGCTGTGCAAATATAGAAACAAATGTTTTGCCCATTTTTTTTTAAATAAAACTCAACCTCAGTCTGACTGAATGGCGAGTGTCGGTGAAGATCAAATTTTTATGTCTTGCCACAGATTTTCAATTAGATTTAGGTCTGGGCCATGCTAACATATGATATGCTTTACTCTAAATCATTACACTGTTGCTCTGGCTGTATGACTAGGGTGGTTGTCTTGATGGAAGGTGAACCTTTGTCCTAGTTTCAAGCCTTTTCAAAACTTTAAAAAACTTTATGCTGGTATATGACTTGTATTTAGCACCAATGATCTTTAAATTAAATTATCTTTAACTTAACAGCCTCCTGGGTGGAGAAAAGCATAACCACAGTCTGATATGTCACCATCATATTTCACAGTAGAGATGGTTGTTAGCTTTTCTCCAAACTTTAGTGGGTTTCATGTAGGCCAAAAAGTTCTGTTTTGGTCTCATTTGACCAGAGAAACTTCTTCCACATATTTGCACCTTCTCTTACATGACCATTTGCAGAAGAAGTTTCTCCAGAGTTGTGGAGTGCAAGGGTAATAGTTGTGCTGTAGATCAAGTTCTCAAACCTGAGATGTGGATCTCTGCAACTCATCCAGAATTATCATAGGCCCCCTCTGATTAAGGCTCTCTTTGCCCTGGGATACAACCATACATGTATGAGCCACAGCAACAGAAAGATGATTTCCCCACCTGAGCAATGAAGACTGGTATGTTATGTGTCATTTATTGCAATTTGAGATATATTGTGAGATGAAATGACCACTCTGTAGGCGTTGAGCAGGAAAATTTTATTTTTTTTTGTGCAGAACTGCCATGATTTTATCCTGCCCAAAAATTTAGATGATTTCCTAGTGTCTTATTGGTTGGGGGCGACTTAAAGAGGGGCCAGGGTTCCATTTATGCAAGAACTGACACTTTAGGTATTATATGGATTTCATTCAATTACAAAAGGTTTATTGAGTGAAGGCCTACCTATCCAGCAAACACACAAACCATTTCAGGTGACCACCTCATGAGGCTCGTGGAGAGAATGTCAAGAGAGCAAAGCAGTAATCAGAGCAAAGGGTGGCTATTTGGAAGAATCTAAAATATAAAAATGTTTAGAGTTCTTTCACACTTTTTGTTTACTATATAATTCCAAATGTGTTCATTAATAGCTTCGTTGCCTTTTGGTGAGAATCTACAATTTAAATATTCATGAAAATAAAGAGACCCCTTAATTGAGAAAGTGTATCTCATGTTTAACGTTTAACCAGTAGTGCATACATTTACATATATATATATATATATATAAAATACATACCATATATATATATATATATATATATATATATATACATATACACATATATATATATATATATATATATATATATATATATATATATATATACAACACATATATATATATGCAATATATATATATATATATATATATATATATATATATATATATATATATACAGTACAGACCAAAAGTTTGGACACACCTTCTTATTAAAAGAGTTGTCCTTATTTTCATGACTATGAATATTGTAGCTTCACACTGAAGGCATCAAAACTATGAATTAAACAATGTGGAATTATATACTGAACAAAAAAGTGTGAAAAACTGAAAATATGTCTTTATTCTAGGTTTTCTTCAAAGTAGCCACTTTGGCTTTGATTACTTGCTACGCACACTCTTGGCATTCTGTTGATGAGCTTCAAGAGGTAGTCACCTGAAATGGTTTTCCAACAGTCTTGAAGGAGTTCCCAGAGATGCTTGGCACTTGTTGGCCCTTTTGCCTTCACTCTGTGGTCCAGCTCACCCCCAAACCATCTCGATTGGGTTCAGGTTTCCCGGGACTGTGGAGGCCAGGTCATCTGGCGCAGCACCCCATCACTCTCCTTCTTGGTTAAATAGCCCTTACACAGCCTGGAGGTGTGTTTGGGGTCATTGTCCTGTTGAAAAATAAATGATGGTCCAACTAAACGCAAACCGGATGGAATAGCATGCCGCTGCAAGATGCTGTGGTAGCCATGCTGGTTCAGTATGCTTTCAATTTTGAATAAATCCCCAACAGTGTCACCAGCAAAGCACCCCCACACCATCACACCTCCTCCTACTTGCTTCACGATGGGATCCAGTTTCTTTGTAGCGCTTGATGGTTTTAGCGACTGCACTTGGGGACACTTTCAAAGTTTTCCCAATTGTTCGGACTGACTGACCTTCATTTCTTAAAGTAATGATGGCTACTCGTTTTTCTTTACTTAGCTGCTTTTTTCTTGCCATAATACAAATTTTACAGTCTATTCAGTAGGACTATCAGCTGTCTACTGTATCCACCTCCTGCACAACACAACTGATGGTCCCAACCCCATTTATAAGGCTTGAAATCCCACTTATTAAACCTGACAGGGCACACCTGTGAAGTGAAAACCATTTCAGGTGACTACCTCTTGAAGCTCATCAACAGAATGCCAAGAGTGTGCGTAGCAGTAATCAAAGCAAAAGGTGGCTACTTTGAAGAACCTAGAAAATAAGACATATTTTCAGTTGTTTCACACTTTTTTATTCATAAAGCTTATGTATTCAAATATGACAAATAATGTTTTGTTAATGTAAACATGTTAAGGTACAGGCTCCCAGCTACAACATTTTTATGAAATTAACATTTTTACTGGACCTCAACTAGAACTTTGTCAACACCGTCAGGCAAAAATAAATCAATATAGAATTAGTTTTTAAATTAACCTATTACTGATATTTTACTCTATGTCGTTTCTTTGTTCTTTTAATTATGTACATGTTTTTAAATGAATCATACCACCTTATAAAAATGTAGTTAGCTGGTATTTATTTACTCCTGTTCAGTTAATACAAAATAACCAATTTTGCATTTAATCACTACAATAAACAGTGGAATTTAGAACTGAAAAAAACATATACACCAATTTGAGATATTTAGCAGTTTTACAAACAAATGCTTCTCAAGAAACAAAACAAATATTATTTAAAACAAAAAACAACATAAAGCCCATCTGACGGAGTTGATGCCATATGACAGACGTGGCACAGAACTGATAGTGGTGGCAAACTTGTCAGTAAAAAGAAAATACTGCACTCAAAATGACAACTGAATTAAAATAAATGCTGAAATGTTGTACAACATGGTGAGAAAATGTGTAAATAACCATACTTACCGTAGAGTTCAATCTAAATGGGAAGAACTCTTTGTGAACTAATTCAAATCTTTCCAAATCTCTTAAAGGAAAGTGAAATCTTTAAAAACAACAATAAAACTGATATCAAAATCCTACTCATCAAATCTGATTGTCAAGACAGTCAGTAGATTTAATCTCCAGGCAATAGATGTGTTACATGTTCTCTTATGAAATCCATGACTGCTGCAGATATGCTGTATATGCCCCAGTTGCTACTTATGCGGACTGGTGATGATGCTTCCTTCAGCCTAACTAGAATATCATTAGAATCGTTAGAATATCGTTAGAATATAGTTTTACATCTTTCCCTCTCCCCCGCTGCATGCTGCCTACTGCCTACTGCCTACTGTTCCTTGGCTCTTCAAAAGTGGAATCTACAGGACTCTGTGGTGGGGTATCTAGCCTTCCTGTGCTCTTTTTCCACGTTCTCTTGACTCCTTCTGTTTTTGCTTCCAAAATCTTCTCTTATGCCTCTTATCTCTTTCTCCTAAATCATTGATTTTTTTTCCCTCCTCCACTCTCTTTCTCCATCTTCTCCTTTCATTTCTTATAAACTCTTCCTTAAGCTCAGGCTGGCTATTAATTTTTTCTCTCTTTCTTTTCTGATACTCCCTGTTCCTTCTCTTTCGCTCCTCCACTGATAACTCTTCTCTGGCCTTTCTAGCCTTAAATACATACCAGTCTGTAATCAGTACACTGTTTGTCATGGGATAAGCATATACTTCCCTCAAGAAATATGTCTTATTAATGTTGAAGGACTAATAAAATCATATTCAATTTAAACCATAAAACTTTACAAGCTGCTGAAAATAAACATTTTTTTTATATAAAGAAATACTTGGTGCATGTAAAGTAATGCCATTTATGTTTAAATACATTAAAATTACTAAATTGCACACTTAAGTGAGATAGATGTAGTTTTTTTAGAAGAAGATGTAGTTTTTTCTTCGTCTGCCATGGGTGACGGGCAAAAAGTTTCTTTTTTGTCAACTTCTGATTGTTTCCCTTTGCTTCAGTCAGTACATGAGTGCTTGAGCTTTGCACTTATAACTAAATTAATTCCTCTGCACACGTGTCAGTCCAGCAAAAGATACAAAGTTGGTGTCTGAGAGAAACAAAAAAAAAACCCAAAAAACAATAACCAGTTCTTGAGGCAACAGAAACTGGAACATTGCAGGTCAATTGAGACTGCAGTGCATTAGAAACAAAATGTAATTTAATCCTACAGAAATATCAGAACAAATGTACAATGCCTAAGCCATGTTTTCGGCTACCCCTCAGGGAGCAATATTTAGTCTCAGTCTGGCCACCCCATGAATGGGTTCTGCCACTGCACATGGGGCCCACATACACAGTTGGCTGGGTTCTGAAAATTCCACAGAACCGTTCTTGAAAAAATCCGAAGTATCCCTTTAAAATGGGAGTGGCGTTATTCTAATATCTGAGTTAAATGTAATGCTCCATGTTTTATGGGGGATTTGGAGGACCTTGGTAGTTAGCATCTCTAAGAATTAAAGTCAAGCTCTGTTTTTACCATGCTAACGACTTTAACATGGATTTTATGTCATCAATAATTTTGTATCAAGGTAATTTATTTAACCGAACTAGGCTTTACATTCCTAGTATAATAAAATAATGTGCATAATGTTAGTGTGAAGAGCCTCAGTGGAGGGCTGTACTTTTCCTTCGCTTTCAGCTGCCTGGTTCGTTACATCACTCCATGCGGACACGCCTTTTTGGGTGGTGACACCAGCCAGGGAAAGTGCTCGTGTAGGGGGAGGGGTGTCCCGTCGGCAGGCACACAGACAGCAGGCAGCAGCTGCGGCGACAGCTCCCGGCACCGTTACACGTTCAAACATCCACATTAAGACTCTCACCTACGAAGAACACACCGGGCAGCACCACAACCGGCCTCTAAAATGGTAGACCGTGAGCAATTGGTGCAGAAAGCCAGGCTGGCCGAGCAGGCGGAGAGGTATGATGATATGGCAGCTGCCATGAAATCGGTAAGTAGCCTTCTTCTGGAATGACCTTTCTTCTTTCAGTCTCATTTTGTGCGATATATACCTGACATGTCCGAGCCTGTGTGTTAAGTAGAAATGTCCAAAAACTGGTTGACCGAGCCCCGAGGACGCCGCCCACCGCGCTCTGGCACCTTTTCACCTAACTGGACAAGCCTATCAAAATTGGTCTATGAAACCTAAGATTGAGGAGCGCTTTTATGAGAAAGACTTAGCGCAGAGAGCGGTAAATCACAGCTAAAATCAGATCTGGGAACACATCACATTGCACAGGGCTGTAAAGGCCCTTCCCTGTTCTCTCCCCCAACGCCCCTCTTTTCTGCATATCAGTGATCTGATCTGATATAATGAGATTAAAATCAGCGATTTACAGTAAATCTGCGGCTTTTTGTTGGCGCTGAGCTGTGGTGGATTGTGGCTGACTGAATGCGGACTGTTTGATCTTGGGGCGGTGCCTTTTCACCAGGATCCTTCACATACATGACCAAGCTTCTGTGATTTCAGCGCACTCGGGGAGCAAAATGCACATACTAAGCAGTAGAGGTGGTGTGATCGTTGCCTCTCCTGATGATTTTTTTTCTTTTGCAGAGAAAGGGAATCAAAAGGATCCACTCGAAAGATGCGCATACTGTTGCAGGAGAGGGCGAGCTATAGGTGGTACCATGATGATATGACATCGTATGATGCGCTGATGCTCGTGTTCCGGTTTTAACGCGACATAATGAGCCTTCAATTTAGTTTAAAAAGCCGCTATTGTCTTAGCTGGATAGTTCGGAGAACCCCGTTGTCGCTGAACATTCTGCGCATAGTGTAAGGGCAATGCAGGCTGAAGGTTGTTCGCAATCGATTTGCGCAGAACAGAGAAACCTGTCAGACGTGGGAGTCGGTGGACCGACGCCTTTTCTCCAGATTTATTCAGTGCAGCCCTTTTTCACCTCTCGTTAGCGTTTTTTTTTTTTTTTAAAAAGGATGCTGTGCGGCAGCCGCATCCCTGCGTCCCTGACCTCCTCTTCCAGCAGGTTCCCACACAGAGGCGTGCCGCAGCATCTGTCAGGATGCAGTACAGGCCCGCCCGTAGTGCACCATTTCACATGCAGCTTTTTACCCCCGCTCCACAAAGGCTGCTGCTCACCCTTTTCTGAGGGTGGATGGACACTAAGTTTATAAGAGTGGACAGAAATGAGGAAATTCTGTGCCACAGCTAAATTTCTAAAGTACTGTTCACAATACTCTTCTGCAGGCTCTCTACTGTCATCTCCTTTTACTGTGGTGAACGCACATTGTGCTGGAGCATCTAGAGATGCAAACCTTTTTCAAATTTACATGACAGAGGCTGTGATTTCAGAGTTCAGTTATTAACAAAACAAGGCCATGTTAAATAAAATAATGCACAAAATAGAATAATATACAGCATATACATCAGCTCAGGCTTCCAGGCTAAAGTCCATGCTTCTCTCCAGGACAGGCCTGTAGTGGTAATGCCAGCAGGGGTCCTGCTCCACCCCTTCCCATTTATGCCGAGTCAGAGGGACAGAGCTGCCCCTCACCCAGCTAGTCTCTCTGCACCACAGGGCAACGGGGCGTGTCTGCTGCCTCGTCCTTCCTTTGAAGGGAATCCCTTGCCACTGCAGCCAAATAACCAGGGTGGTGGAACATGGAGTTGCACCCTCACTGCTCACTCATTTTCAGGGAGAAGTACAAAGGATTAGAACCAAGCCCAACCAAAATGGGTGAGAATCGGCTGCTGTGGATTTTAACCACCCCCTTTATAAGGTCTGAGTGAAACAAATCTCAGATCAGCATGTCATTTACAGTCATGCTTCTGCAGCATCAGTAATTTAACTTTTTTGTCTTAAAAAATAAACAGCCAACTTTATTTGATTTGAGGGATATTATTTCTTATAACTTTTCTATGTTCACTATTTAAAGAAGTCAAATGTCAACCTGCATCGATCAGTTTGATAAAGCTAAATGTGGTCTCACAACTCAGAGCTTTAAAGTAGGGTTATGTTAAAAGGTTATAAAATGTTATCTTACCTGTATTAGATGATCTTCGTTTAGTAAAACGGTTAATTTTATTTGGATCAATTCGGTTTTTCCCAGTTCCTAGTTTGAAATACAACCTTAGGCTGGAACTATGATTAAACAGGTATAAACTGATTGTGAGTACTTTTTTAGATGGTTGATGTCTTGTTAAACCACTGGAAAACATAGCACTGTTAAACAACTTATGCTTAACAATTTATGAACATTTATGATCCTGTTCTGTGTAAGCATATAAAATAGAAAAAATACATTATTAGCCTAGCAGTTAGTTGCATAACAATTAGCACATCCCAATGGTTTTCCAACTTTCTTTAAGTGCAGCAAAAGTCCAGATTATTATTTTTTCCCAGAGGCTGAAGCTAACAGCTAGTCTGAGTGGGACCAAAGACGGGACCAAAGACCAAAGTAAACTTCTACGATCTTAAAAAAGTCAAATAAAAAAAAAAAGTCAGAAAGGTTTATGAGAACTCTGTTTTATAAACTCATAAACCCTCTTTGTGTTTACATTGGGCGGTTATGAACACAGAAGCTTCTAATTATTTACACTGGAAATGGGGGCTGGAACTGGTGTGTCACCAATCATATTCCTGTGTGAAACACGTGTACACTATAAAAGTAGTGTAAAAACCAAAACTATTAAAACAGCTGATATGAAAGCTATTTTCTAATGTGACAATGGTTTACAGATTCATAGTATAAACTGCAATGTGTTTTAGGATGAGCTGTTTCAAGATGGTAGAAGTCCTGCTTTGGTCTTAGGTCTTCTTGAACTAGCTGTTAGCTTTAGCACCCGGCTAAAGTGTTATCTACAGCAGTTAGGGTATTAACTGCTTAAAACCTTTTGACAACATCCATCAATGAGATTAGATTTAAATACTCAAAATATCACAGTATTTAAAAGATTTGGCCCTGAGATCAATTAATAACAGGACTGCCATACAATCAGCAGAGTGACATATGCATTATAACTGTTATCAGTGACATTGGCTCTAAAGGTTCAGGTTAAGGAACGAGTATTCACTGGACATCCTGGTGCTGCTGTTTGTTATAGTTTTATTCTAGCAATCAGGTTTTCCAGGCTGATACAAATTTCATTTTTTATACCAGGTCAGAACTACCGACTTAAATTTTTACAGACTAAACACACAAAAAATATGCTACAGGTTCTCTGATAGGGTTAGTAGTTTAGAAACTAACAACAAAATGAAAGAATCACCTAGGGTATCCCATTTGTGCATCAAAGCACTGCACCTAGCCGTCATTAGGTTTTTATTAAGCTTTAAAAAGTACATGCTGTTGATCATTAAATAATTGGCTAATTTCTATCTCTGGTCGATTGATTGGTGCAACTCTGTGTTACTGTAAAACCCCTGCTCCACTTCAATCCAGTCTTGCTGAGTGCACTTGACAGTGTATCTAAATAAAACGCATTCAGTACTACAATATGCATGTCTAATGAAACTGTTACATCATACTATCCACGTGGTCAAAGAGCAGCAACCCTTCACTGTACTAACTATATTACAGGCTTGTCAGAGCCGATTTATGTGCAGTGTCAAAGGATTGTTTTTCCCAAGTTGTGTTAAAAGCATGTCCCTGCATTACCATCATTTGACCCCATTCGTCCTTTTGAAGGCTCAGTTTGCTGTTATTGATCATTATTTGCAGACATCCCAAGGAACTAAATGTAATGCAAATCAATAAATGATGCCTTTCATTTGCACACATACGTTCCCTTTAGGACCCCTTCACTGTTCGCGCAGGTGGCAGGATGCAGCTATTGCTCTGTGCAAAGGACTGCTAAACCACAGAGTTACATTGAGATGATGCACAGGAACTACACTATCACTATCATGAGGCTTCATTTCATGCTCTTAGTTATTTTTTTATTTGGTATACATTCTTTCATTCACTCACTCACTCACTCTGTGACTAGATTCTCGGTTTATCTGACAATTACCAGCTCGATCCGCGCATCCATCCAGTGTTTACCAACTGCTTGAATGCTGTTTAAATGTGCAGACTCAATTAGTTTGAATTATTGCTCTCTCTCACACACAAACACACCCTGTTGGAGAGCTTTGTCTAAAAAACTACATGTCCCAGATAGCCAGGATTTCCATCATACTTAATGAGCCACACACATACTTATCTAGAAGTTTTTCTTGGTGCATTAGCAGATTTGTTGTGCTGCATACATTATATAATGATTAATATGAGATTATATCAATGTGTTGAATAGGTTTCAGATACATACATCAATAAAACTACTTACAGTCAGGCATAGTTAGGCTGCAAATCAAGGACAAATATATGTTTTATTTATGGGAACTTTCACACTTGTTTCCACATATTAAATCATACTGTCAGCATATATAAATATATATCTACAGCAGATGTGACTGATCTTCCAGAGTCAACACATATGTTGAGGATGCTAAAAATACTTTGTTCAGAGCAAGCGGGTGTGAATGCTCAGCATTGTTCATTGTGGAATGGTTGCAGGATTACAGTAGAATCCATACTATAGGAGATGACGTCAGTTCAGGGAGAGATGAAGAGGGTCATGATCCATGATATTTTATATCTTCTCTTAACTCAAACATAACAGCTATTTCAATTTAACACCAAACATATCTTAAAAATAAGAAATAAAGAAAATAACGTTTAGAGATGCACCGATTAGGCTTTTAATGGTTGATACCAATTACTGTTTTTCTTTGAAGTATGACCTTTACAATAACACATAATAAGTCTAGTTTTTATCAAACAATTTAATATAACAAGCATTGACCAAAACAGAACATGAGTGCTCCAGGTTCCTTAATGTGAGTATTAGTTTGTGGAACACAATCCACATTTATGCATCAAAGGATTTGAAGGAGTTTTTTTTTAACTCAAAGTATGCCATTGTGTTTTGTTGATGTGTTTAAACACAGAAAAAGTGTGTGTTTTCAGTTTTGATGTGTTTAATGAACAGGAAATAGAAAGATTCTGCTTGGTGGATCATTAAAAACTATAGGTGCACCGATCAAATTTTTCCTAGCTGATAACAATTTCCGGTTTTCTTCCAGGTCTGACCTGCCAATTCTGATTTCTTTTTTCCTCTGGACAATAACACATCACAAACAATAGCGCTGGGAGTTCTTTATTAGAAATAGCAGTTTAGAATCCAACATCAAATAAAGGAATCACATGATTATCCTCCTTTTATGTATATGTTCCAAAGCTTTATCTGAAGGTGATTAAACTGCTGTTGGTTGATGCATTTATAGACTCAATTAATTAGATGCTTTCAGTCTAGATGATTTAAAAATATAAAAAATGTAATTTTCCAGTATTTGATCACTTGGCGATTAATTGGTGCATTTCTAATAAATATTGACAAAACCTGCACAGCAGTACACATGCACCTATTTACTTTATTGAATACAGGAAGAATAGGTTAGATGGCTTTATTTAATCTCTGATAAAATGAGAATATTTTAGAAGACAATGCATTGTCATAAATTACTACATTAACAATGTATTTGTCATTGCTAATTTAATGTATTAATTAGATTAATTTAAATTCAAATAAGCCCATAATTTATAATTTTTCCCCCAAATTTGATTTAAGTTAAAAGGATGTCTGTGTGCCTATAGGAAATGTCTGTTGTTACCATGATGCCAAACGGTTTTTCCAGTGTAGAAAGGAAAAGTAAAATGAATACATTTTCTTAGTTACATCCTGCTGTTGTCATCCAGAAATCTAAATTATAAAATTAATATTAATGCATACATTATCACAATCATGTAAACTATAAAAGCAAAATATGATAGGAAATAAGAATTGTAAAAAAGGAGATTCCTTTTCATCTTTCAACCAGCTGTACCTGCATTGTTTTTCTCAGGTTAAAGGTCCTGTAATTTCCTTGCACTAGTGCTGTGTAACACAGAAGTCTCATTTGGTGTCTGTGATTGCTTCTGTTAGTAGCCACATCTGTTATTTATGTATCCATGATATGAAGCTTTATTTAATTTATTTAGCACCCTAAATTTAATAAAATTTTTTGTACAGGTTTCCTATCAGTAAAAATGAAGCTTCTTTCAGTCCATGCAGTCTTTGGGTGATGGGGCGTGTCAGACTTCTAGTTCCTTCGTTAGACAGAGCAACTCCTAAATCTCACTCTGAAAAACAGCCAGTTTTGTTCCAGGAAGGCTCTGGATTAGCTTTGACTCAGTGGTGAGTCACAAAGTACTATGAAAACCACTCACTGTTTCCACCTACATACACACCATCAACTTTATTTGATAGGATCTAGTCCTAACCTCCTTATGCAGTGGTTTACCGGCCGCTTATTTCTCCTTGTTTTTTTTCTCATACACAAACTCAGTCACCAAGGGCAGGAGTGGAAATAATTGAGGTATCGTATGGCATTTCGCTGGCACACCTACCCAAACCAATCACAAGAATAGTCACTATAAATACACTGGCTGATGTTTTTTTTATCACTATTAAGCATAAATTCGGTACCCCTACTAAATAAATACTTGTGCATCTTTCCTTTTGATACCATGGAAACTGTGCAGCCCATCCTGCAGGCATGTGGCTATATTAACCAACATACAGACATGGACACCTTTGATGTGTAAAAAGCCAGAATATACATAGTTTTATTAAAGCAGCTTAAACCCATAATGTGTAGATTAATTCAAAGGGAGAAACATTACAATCTCTCCAGATTATTGGTACCCCTAAAATCCCTCTAAAATAAATGTAACTGAAATATTTTTCCTTGGGATTCTAGAGACTTGCAAATAGTAGTTGATGACTTGTGTGCAGCAGCCTAAATATGACATTTTTTATTTCCCCCCGGGGGGGTGTTACACCAGCTTACAAAACCCCTACAGGACTGGCAGCAGGACAGACAAGAGGGCTGTCTGGAGACAACTGTTGTGCCAAAGCATACCTAAGTCCTATAATTGGGTTTTTCAGTCCTGGTGGTTTTGGCGTAGAAAAAACTGGATGAATATGTAGAAAAGCACCTAATGCCAGTTGTTCAGTATGGTGGAGGATCGGGGATGCTGTGGGATTGTTAGATATTCTCTTAGATATACTAGGACATTTTAAATAAAAATCCAGTAGACTACACAAGAAAACTTAAAAGGCTTGGTCATTAGTTCTTTCAAAAGGATAATCTGAAAGACTTGGCCAAACCAACAAAAACATTTCTGCAGACACAGAAATGAACTTCCTTCCATGGCCTTATTAGTCAGTGAACCTAAATCCTGTAGAAAACCCGTGTGCTGATCTGAAGGGAAGATAGCATAAAAGAGAACCCAGGAGTGGGGATGATCAAGGGAGATTGTGCAAAGAGCAATGGTCCAAAATCACTTTCTCTGTATGCATGGTTGGAATATACAGGGGTTGGACAATGAAACTGAAACACCTGTCATTTTAGTGTGGGAGGTTTCATGGCTAAATTGGACCAGCCTGGTAGCCAGTCTTCATTGATTGCACATTGCACCAGTAAGAGCAGAGTGTGAAGGTTCAATTAGCAGGGTAAGAGCACAGTTTTGCTCAAAATATTGAAATGCACACAACATTATGGGTGACATACCAGAGTTCAAAAGAGGACAAATTGTTGGTGCATGTCTTGCTGGCGCATCTGTGACCAAGACAGCAAGTCTTTGTGATGTATCAAGAGCCACGGTATCCAGGGTAATGTCAGCATACCACCAAGAAGGACGAACCACATCCAACAGGATTAACTGTGGACGCAAGAGGAAGCTATCTGAAAGGGATGTTCGGGTGCTAACCCGGATTGTATCCAAAAAACATAAAACCACGGCTGCCCAAATCACGGCAGAATTAAATGTGCACCTCAACTCTCCTGTTTCCACCAGAACTGTCCGTCGGGAGCTCCACAGGGTCAATATACACGGCCGGGCTGCTATAGCCAAACCTTTGGTCACTCATGCCAATGCCAAACGTCGGTTTCGATGGTGCAAGGAGCGCAAATCTTGGGCTGTGGACAATGTGAAACATGTATTGTTCTCTGATGAGAACACATCCCCACATTCGGGAGAGTTACGGTGTGGAGAAGCCCCAAAGAAGCGTACCACCCAGACTGTTGCATGCCCAGAGTGAAGCATGGGGGCGGATCAGTGATGGTTTGGGCTGCCATATCATGGCATTCCCTTGGCCCAATACTTGTGCTAGATGGGCACTGCCAAGGAGTACCGAACCATTCTTGAGGACCATGTGCATCCAATGGTTCAAACATTGTACCCTGAAGGCGGTGCCGTGTATCAGGATGACAATGCACCAATACACACAGCAAGACTGGTGAAAGATTGGTTTGATGAACATGAAAGTGAAGTTGAACATCTCCCATGGCCTGCACAGTCACCAGATCTAAATATTATTGAGCACTTTGGGGTGTTTTGGAGGAGCGAGTCAGGAAACGTTTTCCTCCACCAGTATCACGTAGTGACCTGGCCACTATCCTGCAAGAAGAATGGCTTAAAATCCCTCTGACCACTGTGCAGGACTTGTATATGTCATTCCCAAGACGAATTGACGCTGTATTGGCCGCAAAAGGAGGCCCTACACCATACTAATAAATTATTGTGGTCTAAAACCAGGTGTTTCAGTTTCATTGTCCAACCCCTGTATATGTTACATATAATACACCAGAAAGCCTGAATCTACCTTCAAAGCAACAGATTTAAAGCAAAAATAGATATGAATATAGCCTGTAGCTCTATATTGTATGATGGGATGCACACTCTCTAGCGAACAGGAACACCTTCCTCTATCCCAATCTAGTGGGGTAATTAGGCATTCCTTCCTTTTAATGAACAAGCCCTTTATGGTTTGACTCAAACATTAGTTGTAATCACAGCAAAAATTACCGTTGCATGCGGTATCCTAGCAACAAGGAGGTAGAGAACCTTCTTCTTACCACCAAGCTCTTTCTGGCTGATTCGGCTAACCCCATTCACGTCAGGTTGTCCCTGGTGCGTTTGTGCTCCACTGCTTGAAAGGGGGTTGGCGGGGGGGGTTGTCACGTCAGGTTAGAGGAGAAGAGGGTGCGAGAGCAATTGAGCAAGAAAAGAAAGAGGGAACGCATGGAACACAAAGAAGAGGATCTGTGGGATTTTGGCAAGCCTTCATTATGTGGAGAGAAACAATAAATGAAAATATATGGAGGCTTCCCACTTAGACGCTACAGGGCTCACTCACATTAAGGGCCATGGAGAGGTTTGTCATAGAGGAAGCTATTGATTGTCCTGCCTGGCCTTTGTTTGCATTAGCATGCAGATGTTTGGAAGTTTGACTGGCCAGGGTAGGGATGAGTCACAGCAGAGCAGGCGCGATTGATGAGCTGCATGGGTGAACAGAGCTCCATTGTCATCCCCGTACCGCTGCTTCCGTTGGGGCCTCTGAAACAAAGCCATCCATGTTTGTACTGATCAGTTGTTCAGGCATTGTTTCCCTGCTCTCTGTTTCTCCAGAGCTGACCCATACTTGCTGGTTACATTTGCTGCAGGGTAAATCAGCGGCTCTCACTGCTTTTTGATGGGTTGAGGTAAAGGAGTGCTGAGACGGTGATTCAGGAACATTGAATGAAGGGTGAATCGGACTTTCTCCTAAGTGTTATGCAATTTGTACCTTCTTATTGTTTGCATTTCCTCACACTTTCAGTACAAAGGTCAGCATATTTATGACAGTTATTTATTTTTTTACAACATCTTGAGGAGAAACAGTCCTTAGATGAACAAACAACCCTTTAAAGCTCTGCAAGAACCTATGAGCCTGCTTTGTTGAATATAGCTGGGAAAAACAAAGCATAGCAATGGTTTCGCTACATTACATTTAAAAATGAAGGTAGATATGGAAAAAAGAATATGGGATTACCAGACTAGAATGTTTACATCAACAACAGAGAGTGGTGTAAAAGATTCTGGGAGCAACATAAGGCCGTTAGAAATGGCTGCCCAGAAAGATATAATACAGTAACAACACACATTTTCAACCAGTCTCCTGTAGCAGACATTGATAAGGTTTTAGGGCTTTACACTTACAAAGTATCTTGTTCCTCTTCAACCTGCTTAGTCTTGAAATGGAGAATGTGTGGTTGATTATTGCTGTTGATTAAAACTGAAAAAGGATTACAGTCAAAGATGCAACTAGAAATGACTTGAATTGATGATTTTCAGCTTGTTCAGGCCTGAGTGGTGGTCAAGTTATCAGAAACTCAAGAATCCAAACTTTTTACAATTAGCAGGATGGTGCAGGATTTTAATCTGGCCAGGGGTCCCAAGGAGCTTCAGCTCTGAGTTTGCATGTTCTCCCAGTGCATGAATGGGTTTTCTCCAAATACTTTGGCTTCCTCCTGAATGTTAGCTTCATCTGCCACTCTAAATTGCCTCAGGGTATGTGTTTATGATTGCATGTCTCTATGGTGGACTCTTCTCTTAGTTTCAGAGCTATTCTTCTTGCAAAGCTGTTGGTGAATTTAGCTAAATACCAAAGTTTTTATGTCTAAAAGATCATATTACTCTTGTAGGAGGATGTCAGAAGTCTGTGCCTTTTTGTTTAAGGTTTAGTTATTTAATCTTCATAAATGAATAGGCAAGCTGCTAAAGGCACATTTTTCTATAATTATTTTCAGCAATCATTACTCTGGATAAGCTTTCATTCTTTATTTTTTTATGTAGTATTTTAATGTAAGTTAGCAATCGTAATTGGCAGTTCAATGTTTGCAACTTTTCCCCTAGTATTAGGAATAAAACATATATTGGAATAGAAAATAGCACGACACTGTAATACAGAGTTGTTAGTATTAAACAGTAGCAATACAGTGAGAAAACAGCTCTGATTTATCATTAGATGTATTCAATCATGAAATCATTAATTTATTTTATTTTAACACTACAGATAAAAGAGCCTTCCTGCTGTGATTGTTCACCAATCAGGAGGATCAGATGTAACATGCGGGGTGAGAGAAGACAGATAATGCAGCTCTATAGTTAAATGGATATACGTATCATTCTTTTAAAACAAAGATTGGATTACATACCAAACATCATAGACATCTTTTTTTTTCCAGTTAGCATGTTTAGCTAGGATAGCTGTCTGTTTTTCGTATATAAAAATAAAGCCTACTTAAAGTTGCCTTTTTACGGTTCCCCCAAATAACCTTTAAACTACAAGTCCTTTTCTGAGCATTTTTTAATAACTTTGACGTTAATTTTAACTGACAGACTTTCACACATTTTTGTTGAAAGAACTTTCATTAGTAGATCATATCAGGTACTGTGCTGTAAAACATCCTTGAAGTCTGTTTCAACTTTAATGCTCATTTAACGAAAAACACATGTAAGCAAATTAATAATTCAAAATGAATGAAGAGTTTAATTTTTGAAACTTAAAGCAATTCAGCCTGCTCAGCGATTGTTGCTCTGATGGTTAGGTGAAATGTAACAAATGATGCTTTGTTTTAAAAATCCCTGTTAAGAAGCTGAAAAGTTTTGTTCATGGTTCAGAACTTTCTAGGTAATTTAGTGTTCATGCAAAAAAATGGATTACTTACTAACAGTTTGAGTTTACTCAATTTACAGCCACAATCTGTTTACCATGACTTTTTTTTTAGTAATGGAAGAGGGGAGTTGATAACATTGTTAAGTAATATTTGGTCTGGTGATATGATTGATGAATGAAAAAATGAAACAAAAACAGACAAGATACACGACACACTCCTTTTTTAAAAGGAAGCAAATTAGGCACAAAATCAAATAAGAAGTTTTGTAGGTATCAGCAGCCCTGATGGGTCCCATCCTGGGACCAGTGGAATAGGATCCTGGAATGTTAGAGAGGAAAAGCCAGCAGCCAACCATCACCAGGTCAGAATATTAGACAGAATACAAAATTAACTAAGTTCAGTAATTACCTTCAGATTTCCTTCAGATTTCCATTTTTTGAAAGTTGTTTGCTGCTGTTTTGTGTGTTGTTTTTGATAAATTTTTTGTGGTTGTTTTTTTTTATTTTGAAAATACTTTTTTTGGTTTAATGTAGTTGAACCACTATCGAGGGAGGAGTCTGAAGCCACAGAGGCCTCTGCCTCTGACCAGGATGATGGTGAGCCAGAATAGAACCAGCTCCCAGGAGATACCACTGACCTCTTCCCAGCTGTGTCCAGTACTGCTTTGCTCTCTCTCCAAAAGACCCAGTGGTAATTCTACTTAACTGAAACCTGCTAGTTCTGCTTTATGCCTTATCTATGTTTATATTTTTTTATTTTTATCATTTTTTTATTTTTGAATAAATCCATCCATTTATGTTTTATACCTGCTTCTTTAGTAATTTATAGGTCTCCTTTGAATACATAATATGCAGATTACAGTGTTTTATTTCAAAAAAAAGAAAGAAGACTGGAAAAAAAGAACAGAACATGAAAAAAAAAAGTGTTGAAAGTACAAAAAATTTTTTGGCTAATGTATATATGTGAGAGAGTGAAGGTGAGAGAGGTGAGGTGAGGGAAGGGGTTTTTCATCCAGGTTAGGGAAGGTCCTACTTTAGCAGTTTCTTCTGCTCTGTTGATCATGTTTAGTCTCTATACTCTACACACACTTCACCACAGTATGTTATCAATCATGCCTGCTATTGTTGACCATGACTTTGATGTTGGATTATCATCTATTTGAAAGCTGTTCAATAAATGGGGGCACCCCCCCCAACTTATTTTCCCAGTCTGGACATTGTTTGTAAGCGGTAGTAACCTGGATCCACCCAAACCCAGAAGCGACCAAAGAGATGGAACCTGATGGTCGCTACATAATAATATATATTTGAATTAATACTTTGGTAGTACAATATTTGATTTGTTACAATTAGATATTTATTTTTTGTTACAACTTTTATTTATATATTTTAAAATATATATTTACATTCTAAATCCTACTTAATTATTTTAAATTTTCACAATTTTCTACAATAACAATAGGAAAAGCAGGAACATCATGATAGCACTTTACAGTCAATTTAGTTTTTTATGTGATATTCATAGTCTAATCCTCTTTTAATTTACTTTTTAAATTTTTGCTTGAAATTGCAAAGCACTCAAAACTCACTTCTGGAATATTCCAAAAGCTTCATCAAGCAATTTCAGTGTTACATCTGTTTTTAAATCAGTGATGCAGACCTTTGTCTGATTTAGTGTTAAATTTTGTTGTTTTTTTGTTATAGTGGGGTTTTTTTATTCATGTTGAACTGCAAAATTATGCACTCAATCAAATCTTAACATTCTATCTTACTGTGTACTATAAGCTGGCTTGGTTTAGTTAAAAAACAGTTAGAAAACTTTAGAGAAACAAAGTCATTCTCATTCTTCTGTTCTCCCCCTGAAAACATATGGCCCCCCCTTGAGTGCAAATTGAATTAATAACATTGACTAACTGATAATCACCCTGACTGTTGACCATTTCTTAATAACCTTTGAGTTTAATTTAACCGAGTACTCCACACCTGAAAGAAAATTTCATTTAATAGATCATTATCAGACTGATGCTGTCAACAACCTTTGAGACAATGCTGTAAGTTGTATAAAAAGACACTTCGCCAAGCCAGAACAGCTTATTTCTCATCATTAATAGAAGAGAACAAGAATAATCCTAGGTTTCTCTTTAGTACAGTTGCTAAACTTACACAGAGTCATAGCTCTGTTGAGCCATCCATTCCCTTAGCTCTCAGCAGTCATGACTTTATGGGATTCTTCTTCCTTCAACTTGTATGTTAGACCCAATCCCAACCAAATTATTTAAGGAAGTGTTCCCTCTGATTACCAGCCCCATTTTAGATATGATTAATTTATCTTTAGTAAATGGATATGTACCACAAGCTTTTAAGGTAGCTGTAATTAAACCTTTACTTAAGAAACCTTCGCTTGATCGAGATGACTTAAAAAATTACAGACCTATATCCAATCTTCCATTCTTATCTAAAATTCTTGAGAAAATAGTTGCTAATCAAATGTGTGAGCATTTACACAGCAATGACCTGTTTGAAGAGTTTTGAGAGTTTCAGTCAGGCTTCAGAGCTCATCATAGCACTGAAACACCTCTGCTGAAAGTCACTAATGATATTCTTATGGCCTCAGATAATGGACTTGTGTCTGTGCTGGTTCTCTTAGATCTCAGTGCTGCATTTGATACAGTCAACCATAATATTCTCTTAAAGAGGCTGGAATATGCTGTAGGGATCAGGGGAACAGCGCTAGGCTGGTTTAAATCGTATCTGTCTGACAGATTCCAGTTTGTTCATGTAAATGATAAATCATCTATAAACTCCAGGGTTAATTGTGGAGTACCCCAGATTTCAGTACTTGGGCCAATTCTCTTTACTTTATATATGCTTCCAATAGGTAAAATTATCAGGCAGCATTGGATAAATTTTCACTGTTACGCTGATGATACTCAGGTTTACTTATCCATAAATCCTGATGAACCCAACCAGTTAGATAGACTACAAGCATGTCTTTTTTGCTTCTAAATTCAGACAAGACAGAAGTTGTCGTCTTTGGACCGGAGTCTTTAAAAAAAAAAAACTTAGTCAATCACTTAACCTGGATGGCATTAAATTGACCTCCGGTAATAAAGTAAAAAAAAAAACTTTGTTGTTTTTGACCAGGACATGTCATTTAAATCCCATGTCCTAGGATTTCCTTTCAGCTCCGGAACATTGCCAAAATTAGAAATATCCTATCCAGGAGTAATGCTGGAAAACTAGTCCATGCATTTGTTACTTCAAGGCTGGACTATTGTAATTCTTTACTATCAGGATGTCCACAAAATGCAGTTAAAAGCCTTCAGCTGATTCAAAATGCTGCAGCAAGAGTTCTGATGAAAATTAAAAAGAGAGATCATATTTTCTCCTATTTTAGCTTCCCTTCATTTGCTTCCCTGTTAAATCCAGAATATAGAATTTAAAATCCCTCCTCACATATAAAGCCCTTAATGATCTAGCTCCATCATACATCAGAGATCTGATTGTTCCATATGTTCCTAACAGAGCACTTCGTTCTCAGATTGCAGGTTTACTGGTGGTTCCTAGAGTCTCTAAAAGTAGAATGGGAGGCAGATCCTTTAGTTATCAGGCTCCTCTCCTGTGGAACCAGCTCCCACCAGTTTTAGTCCGGAGCAGACCCCTGTCTATTTTTAAGGCTAGGCTTAAACTTTCCTTTTTGATAAAGCTTATAGTTGAGTGGCTTCAGTTTCCTGAGTATCTTCCTTTTTTACTCCGTTTCCCTTCTCCCCTTTTTGGTGGAGAAAGGGGGGTCGGGTTTTACCCTAAACCCCGCCGTTATGGTTTTGAGGTAAAAAAACCCAACCCCCATTTGGCTACCTGAAAACCCCCCCCTTTTTTCCATGGTTTGGGTCAATCTCAGGAGAGTACCCCAAAATCGTTGGGGTTTTTTAGATAACAAGGCCCAGTGGGCTTTAGATGGAAAAACGTCTACTTTTTAAGGCTAGGTTTTAAAAAACTTTCCTTTTTGAAAAAGCTTGTAGTTAGAGTGGCTTAGGTTACCCGAGCATCTCTGTAGTTATGCTGCTATAGGCTGGCTGTGAGGAAAAATCCACTTTCCCCCCCCCTTCGCTACTTTCACATTCTTAAATTTTTTGTATTATTTGTTTATATCACTTTTTAACTTTGTTCTCTCTCTTTTCTCTTCTAGAAGCTACACCTGGCCTGACTCTGTGTCTACCTGTAACACCTTTCTGGAGAGGGGAATCCTCCAAGCTTCTGCTGGAAACCTTATGCTCACCCTCTACGATGATCCCACATGGCCCTGTCTTTCAGTTTTTACCCTTTTCTCTCCCCCTATACATAGCTACTGACTGAGCTTTTACTGTAACTAACTCTATGTGCTCTCTTCAGACTCTACACTTTAAAAACGGCTCAGAGTTTAATCTGTTCCTTCTTTCTAGGGTAAACGACTAAAGGAGCTGCACCCATTAACATTTACCTTTTCCTTTCCCTAAAAAGACTCCGGGGATCTTGTTTTGTTTTTTGTGTCTCTGCTCTGTTCTCTCTAACCCCCGTCGGTCGTGGCAGATGGCCGCCACACTGAGCCTGGTTCTGCTGGAGGTTTTTTTCCCTGTTAAAAAGGGGTTTTTCCCTCTCCACTTTTGCTATGCTCTCTGTATGAGGGATTGCTGCAAAGTCAACGCCAGTGACTGTCCCACTGTCTCTAATGCTCATCCGGGGGGGGAAAATGCTGCAAGTCCCCCGACTGGATGCAATCTGCTGGGTTTCCTTAGAAAAACTTTTTTATCAATTTGAATAAATAAAGAATGTGACTGCACTGTTCAATGATTAAGATTAATTGGAATGTATGTACCTGACTTTTGTGAAGTGCCTTGAGACGACATGTGTTGTGAATTGGCGCTATATAAATAAACTGAATTGAATTGAATTGAATTAAAATTGTCCCATTGTATTCTGCAGCCTCTGACAGGTTTTCTTCCGGGATTGTTTTGTACTTTGCTCCATCCATCTTCCCATAAAGTCTGACCAGCTTCGCTCTCCCTGCATCCCCACAGCATGATGATACCACCGCTATGTTAAAAAGGTGGAATTTTGGTCTCATCTGAGCAGAGCACCTTTTTCACACAGTTGATGTTTCTCCTACAGTTGAACTGCTAACATGATGATTTCTTGCCACTCTACCATAAAGGTGAGATTTGTGGCATTCACAACTAATAGTTTTCTCATCAGCAGATTATCCAACCTTAGCTGAAGGTCTCTGCAGCACCTTCAGACTTACCATAGGCTTCTGGCATCTTCTTTGATTAAAACTCTCATTGCTTGATTTGAGGTTCTGCAGTATTTTCATTATTCAGGTGGTGGATTGACAAGGGCTCTGTGATATGTACAACACTTGGGATATATAGGCAACTGTGACTTACTGGGTAGAATAGTCGTCTAGCAATCTAAAACATTTTTGGTCTGATTTCAGCTTCCTACATCCAGAAGTCTGTGTGCCTCTGGGCAAGGCACTTAACCTCAAGTTGCCTACTGATCTGCGTATCGGTATATGAATGTGTGTGTGTTTGTGTAATTAGGTGAATGTGTCTCTAGTGTAAAGTGCTTTGAATGGTCGGTATGACTAAAAAGGACTTGAGTCCATTTACAATGTTTCATATCCCAACCCTGCTTTAAACCTCTCCATATGTGTTGGTCTTTCACAAGCACAGATTCAGACTGTAGGTATAGATGAGTTGAAGTGAGGAGCTCTTGTTGTCTTCTTGCCTATTAAGATCAACATCCACTACTAGAATGGCATGTTCCTTTGTTTTTCCCATTTTGAAAAAGTGGCTAAGAGAAATGGGTATTTACACTCACCGGCCACTTTATTAGGTACACCTTGCTAGTACCGGGTTGGACCCCCTTTGCCTTCAGAACTGCCTTAATCCTTCGTGGCATAGATTCAACAAGGTATTGGAAACATTCCTCAGAGAGTTTGGTCCTATTGACATGATAACATCACACAGATGCTGCAGATTTGTCGGCTGCACATCCATGATGCGAATCTCCCGTTCCACCAAAACCCAAAGGTGCTCTATTGGATTGAGATCTAGTGACTGTGGAGGCCATTTGAGTACAGTGAACTCATTGACATGTTCAAGGAACCAGTCTGAGATGATTCGTGCTTTATGACATGGCGCGTTATCCTGCTGGAAGTAACCATCAGAAAATGGGTACCCTGTGGTCAAAAAGGGATGGACATGGTCAGCAACAATACTCAGGTAGGCTGTGGCATTGACACGATGCTCAGTTGGTACTAAGGCCCCAAAGTGTGCCAAGAAAATATCCCCCACACCATTACACCACCACCACCAGCCTGAACCATTGATACAAGGCAGGATGGATCTATGCTTTCATGTTGTTGACGCCAAATTCTGAACCTACCATCCAAATGTTGCAGCAGAAATCGAGATTCATCAGACCAGGCAACGTTTTTCCAATCTTCTATCATCCAATTTTGGTGAGCCTGTCCGAATTGTAGCCTCAGTTTCCTGTTCTTAGCTGATAGGAGTGGCATCCGGTTTGGTCTTCTGCTGCTGTAGCCCATCCGCCTCAAGGTTCGACGTGTTGTGCGTTCAGAGATGCTCTTCTGCATACCTTGGTTGTAACGAGTGGTTATTTGAGTTACTGTTGCCTTTCTATCAGCTCGAACCAGTTTGGCCATTCTCCTCTGACCTCGGGCATCAACAAGGCATTTGCACCCACAGAACTGCCGCTCACTAGATATTTTGTCTTTTTCGGACCATTCTCTGTAAACCCTAGAGATGGTAGTGCGTGAAAATCCCAGTAGATCAGCAGTTTCTGAGATACTCAGACCAGCCCGTCTGGCACCAACAACCATGTTCAAAGTCACTTAACTCACCTTTCTTCACCATTCTGATGCTTGGTTTGAACTGCAGCAGATCGTCTGTTTGCGTTAACGAGCAGTTGGACAGGTGTACCTAATAAAGTGGCCGGTGAGTGTATGTGACCTTTTATTTACAAAAACAGGGTAAACATGTGATCTGCAAGTATGACAAAATGAGTTTATTTTTAGAATTAGCCTTATGAAGTTTCTGAGTCTTTATTGTTAAATTGTGGCACATTTGCCACATGTGTACACTATATTGCCAAAAGTATTTGTTTACTTTTCCATGTACATGAACTTGGTCCAATTTATTGATGGACCCTCAGTTGCCAGCAATTGCAACTTCAACTATTCTGTAAATATATTTCACAAGGTTAAGGAGTATGTTCATAGTTAGATGACAAAACCAGGACTACAGCCTCTGCTGTAATTCATCACAAAGGTGTTCAAGAAGGCTGAGGTCAGGACAGGCCAGACAAGTTTCTCTACACCAAGCTTTATACACCTCCAACCATGGAACTGATTGTAACACTGGGATTCATTGACTTTTTGGTGTGAACCAATACTTTTGGAAAGCTGTGAGGTGGACTTCCCAACAGTGAACACTAGGAGGAGTTGGCCCCTTGGTTTTGAATGGTGCTCAGTTGATACAGTATGTAAATGACCAAGACTCATTTTTGATTGGCACTCTAAAATGGATCCTTCAGACCGACTCAGCATGGAGGCTGCATGTTCCTTTGTCTGCGTGACGACAGCGAGAATGAGATGGAAAAACAAAAATATGTTGAACTGTTCAGCCTCACCACAACCTGTGGTTCCTCTTGTTCTCGCAGCCTCCCTTCAGCCCCTTACTATTTTAGCCTTCTCCTCACATCTTTAACTCCCATTTCTTTTGTTTGGTGTTGGAGCTCTTTGTGTTTGTGTCTTCTCGGGTGTTACATACATAAAAATAACACAAGAGAATTATTATAGCTAAAAAATCCCTTTGTGGTCAGTTAACCAATTGTATCTTTGTATCTTCAATTTATTTTTAAAGATTCCTCCTTTAGTTGGAATAAAGTTTACTCTTTGATTTGATTGCTTTACGAAATTGAAATTCCGTAACAAAATTTAGCTCCCATTAGGAGTTCCTAATGGGAGGATGTTTGCCTATTGTTTACATGCAGCCTCTGAATAAGCGAATAGTAAATTACTTATTTTGAATTAGTTTACCTGATTGTTTTATCAGATTTTGCTATTAAAGCTTTGTTTGTGAAATCATGAATGGAAACTCTTTGTTTAGAAGACATACACTCGCTGGCTACTTTGCTAAGTACACTTTGCTAGTAAAGTGTTGGACCCACTTTTCCCTTCAGAACTGCTTCGATTCTTCATGCCACAGATTCATCAAGGTATCAGATACATTCTTCAGGTCTATTTTCACATGAAAGCATCACATAGCTGTTTAGTCAGCTGCACATTAATGATGTGAATCTCCTTTTCCAAAGCATCCCAAAGGGGCTTGAGATCTGGTGACAGCTAAGGCCATTGGAGTTCAGTTGTTCTTAGCTTCGAGGAGAGGCACTTGCTGTGGTCTTCCGCTGCTGTAGCCCATCCGGTTCAAGGTTCAACGTGTTGTGAGTTCAGATGTTATTCCTTTTAACTTGTTTGTAAGAAGTGGTTACCTAAACTACTATTGCCTTTCTTGTCAGACCAGTCTATCCATTCTCCTGTGACCTCTGACATCGTCAAAACAGCTGAAGCTCACTTAATATTTTTCTCTTTTTTGAATCCTTCTCTGTTAACCTGAGAGATAGTTTTGCGTGAAGATCCCAGTAAGTTAGTGGTTTCTCAAATACTCAGACCATTTGCCTCCAACGGCTATCCCAGCTTTTGAGTTTTCTCCATTCTGATATTTGCGTTGAACTTCCTTCCCCCTAAAAGCACTGAGTTGCTATCATGCTATTGCTCATTTGTGTTTTGTATTAACAAGCAATTCGTCACGTGTACCTAAAAATTGCCAGTAAGTGTTGATAATTGGGTAATAGGACTTGATCTGCCATTGCCATCCATGTATTACTTTTAGCCAGAAAAATAATGTCTGTTGTTTACAAGGGTAGAGACAATCTCTGCAACCACAACTTGAACCTTTTAAGGTCTGTTATAACTAAAGACGAGTTATGCAATATGGTTATTTCTGTGTAAAACTTTGAGTTTTGTCAGTGAAACTACAGTTTTTAATCTCCAGTTCGTCTTTAATTACCTCAAACTGGGAAGTTTCTAGTCTTGGTTTTTGCTCACCAGCCATTTTGTGACTTTTTTATTCCTAACCAATCCTTTCAAGTCAAACTTGTTTGCATGTACAGAATTATCTCATTACAAAAGTGAGAGAAATTTGTCCAGATCAGTTTCAGTTTCATTTTCCTCCTATGTAATGAGCTATTGATAATAATGTTGTGTTGCTGTCTGTCCCTAAGCACCTTGCTTGTTGCTGTTTGTTGTTTAGCGGTTGAATATTATTGGATGTCCACCTGACCTCATTATAAGTACATTGCCGTGGGCTTGAAGACGATGAAGAAGAGGGAGGAGGGTGAGGGTTGGTAAGGAGTGTTGCATTATGGGAAAGAAACCTGACCTCTCCCTTTTTTTCAGTGTCTCTTCTCGTAGAAGACGCCCACGTGCACAAATGAAGCCCCACACACACAGTTTGTACAAACAAAGATGCCTTAGAATGGAGGAGAAGCAGTATGTCGAGCCTGGTTATTGTGTCTCAGGATGTTGTTTGTGGTCAAATGTAAAGAAAGAAATTGCAATATGCAACAATAAACTTGCACAGACAGGCTGCTGCTGTTACAGAATGCATACAATGTATCACTTTTTGTGTTTTTATGTGCTTGCATGCCAAATTAAACTATTTAATACATTACTATACAAAAACAGTATGTCATGATGGAACCTTGGGAAAAAAACATGAGGCATATAATAGAGGCGCTTCCATTTTCACATCAGTGACATAAAGTAAAATAAAGGTGCATCTAAACAAGTATGTCCAGCCCAATTCAACTTAAATAGATACATAGATAAAAATTTAAAAAAGTTTTGATTACCTGGAAGCATAAGTGGACACAGATATTCTTTAACTTTCTGATTCAGTTAGAGAACTCAGTCAGCTTATATTCACGCCAGCAATTTAATCGTAGTAAAAATTATTAACCTTAAAACAGTTCTGCATTTTCCTGACATTTGTTTATTTGCATCTTTTAGCTACACGTCTTAATTTGCAGAAAGGTTGCAAAAGATCAGATGGTTGTCATTGTATTAAGGTCAGTCAGTCAGGAAAAGGATACAGAAAAAGTCTTGATACCCTGACACAATGAAGACAGTCATCAATACTTATAGAAAATGTAGCAATAATGACATTAAAAAAGATGCACATGTCACCAGAATTGTCAAAAAACTTCAGATGGAAACAGGTCTTGGATGCAGCCATGCAGCCGACAACACTGAAGGAGCTTTTCCAACATCTCAGATGTGTTCTACGTCTGACAGCAATTTCCTGTACATGTAAGACAGAATCCTTTGTTTCTAAAGAAATTATCAAGGACTGGTTAAAATCCCATAACAGGCTTTGTAGGAGAATGTGCTGTAGTCTGATAAAATCAAAGTTCAACTTTTAAGTCATATTTCTGGAAGCTACTGAGCACCAAAACAACACTCCATGTAATCAGAAGAGCACCATGCACACTCTGAAACATGGTGGTGGCAGCATCATGCCCGTGGAGTTTCTTTTCCTAGGATAGAACTGAGTTTTTGTCCAAGTGGAAGAAATTTTGAACAATTCAACATGCCAGTCAGGTTTGACTCCAAACCTTCAGGTGTCCACAAGAAATCTGGAAATAAAGAGGGATTTTATTTTTGAAGTAGAGTAGTGAGTCCAAGCATACACCCAAATCAACAACAAACAACAAAATGGCTCTGGGTAAGAGAACTTCTCACAATTTTATACATTTTTAAAACTTTTACAAGGTAAAGAGGGCAAAAAATGTCAGGTCATGATTGGAAATATAACTATATGAACATTTAGAATCATGATTATTGTGTCCAAATAGCATCACAGATGCTGCAGATTTGTCGGCTGCACATCCATGATGCGAATTTCCCGTTCCACCACATCCCAAAGGTGCTCTATTGGATTGAGATCTGGTGACTGTGGAGGCCATTTGAGTACAGTGAACTCTTTGACATGTTCAAGAAACCAGTCTGAGATGATTCGTGCTTTATGACATGTCGGATTATCCTGCTGGAAGTAACCATCAGAAGATGGGTACACTGTGGTCATAAAGGGATGGACATGGTCAGCAACAATACTCAGGTAGGCTGTGGCGTTGACACGATGCTCAATTGGTACTAAGGGGCCCAAAGTGTGCCAAGAAAATATCCCCCACACCATTACACCACCACCACCAGCCTGAACCATTGATACAAGGCAGGATGGATCCATGCTTTCATGTTGTTGACTCCAAATTATGACCTTACCATCCGAATGTCGCAGCACAAATCGACACTCATCAGACCAATATTTTTCCAATCTTCTATTGTCCAATTCTGGTGAGCCTGTGCAAACTGTAGCTTCAGTTTCCTGTTCTTAGCTGATAGGAGTGGCATCCGGTTTGGTCTTCTGCTGCTGTAGCCCATCCGCCTCAAGGTTCGACGTGTTGTGCGTTCAGAGATGCTCTTCTGCATGCCTTCGTTGTAACGAGTGGTTATTTGAGTTACTGTTGCCTTTCTATCAGCTCGAACCAGTTTGGCCATTCTCCTCTGACCTCGGGCATCAACAAGGCATTTGCACCCACAGAACTGCCGCTCACTAGATATTTTGTCTTTTTCGGACCATTCTCTGTAAACCCTAGAGATGGTAGTGCGTGAAAATCCCAGTAGATCAGCAGTTTCTGAGATACTCAGACCAGCCCTCTGGCACCAACAACCATACCATGTTCAAAGTCACTTAACTCACCTTTCTTCACCATTCTGATGCTTGGTTTGAACTGCAGCAGATCATCTGTTTGCGTTAACGAGCAGTTGGACAGGTGTACCTAATAAAGTGGCCGGTGAGTGTATGTGACCTTTTATTTACAAAAACAGGGTAAACATGTGATCTGGAAGTATGACAAAATGAGTTTATTTTTAGAATTAGCCTAATGAATTTTCTGAGTCTTTATTGTTAAATTGTGGCACATTTGCCACATGTGTACACTATATTGCCAAAAGTATTTGTTTACTTTTCCATGTACATGAACTTGGTCCAATTTATTGATGGACCCTCAGTTGCCAGCAATTGCAACTTCAACTATTCTGTAAATATATTTCACAAGGTTAAGGAGTATGTTCATAGTTAGATGACAAAACCAGGACTACAGCCTCTGCTGTAATTCATCACAAAGGTGTTCAAGAAGGCTGAGGTTAACGAGCAGTTGGACAGCTGTACCTAATAAAGTGGCCGGTGAGTGTATATTTTTCTGTCATACAACTCTTAAATCAGTTTTTCATGTTGTTTTTTGTATTCATATGATTTCTTAATGTCCATATCTTTACTTTTTTACTTTTGTATGTGGTCTTAATATATTTTCTCCACATATTTTGTTCTTATTTAAATTAATGCATTTACATATTTTTTAGTGTTTAAAATGAGATGTATGTTTTTGTCAAAGAGTGCAGTTCTATTTTTGTATCTTTTTTCTGCATCTTTCTTAAATTTATTTTGGTTTCATTGCATGAGTTTTTTTGGTGCACTGGGAACTTTGCCTCTGTGTTTCATCAAATGTGTACATCACCAGTTATGCAGGGAACTTTTTATGTGGGTGTGTACATGCGGCTGCATGCATTCTTGTGTGTGTGGATTTCTGCCTGTTAGTCTATAATTTTGTGTGACTGTGTGTTTGTGCTCATATGCAGTATACAGTGAAACACACATAGTGCCTTCATCTCTGACATAACTGGTTACCATGCATACAGTGCAACTCTGACTATTATGGGGTGTTCTTTGTTTTGTCATGACGAGCCCTGGTATGGACTGGGAGGGGGAGGAGAGCAGGGCGTGTGTGTGTGTGCGTGTGTCTGAGCACAGAATTGTGTGTACATGAACAGGGGGTTCATCCATGTGTGTGTATGTGTGTGCGAGTGGGAGATATGTGTGTAATTTGTTGTGTTTGTGTGTGCTGGAAGGGTGTTATGGGGAAAGAGTGCATGTTTGCATGCGTGTTGAGCTGAGGATCGGGTGGGGGAGGGGCGTGCAAGTACATAATGTGTGCGTGAGAGAGTGCCAGTTTTTGAAGGAGGTGAGATAAAATGGTGGCTCGTGTGTGCGCTCGTGCCGGCCTTTAAGGTAGACTGTTGAGGTGAGTTCAAATAAACACCTTCATTCAACACTTCAGTCAGTCTGGACATCCATAACTAAGATATGCAACTTTATTAGACGGTTTTGTTATTAACTCCTGTTTCTTAATCGGAAAGCATTGCACAACACTAAGAGCAAAAACAATCAAGCACCTAAACTTTCAACTGACAAATTGAAACAATCAGATCAAAAACAGATATTTTCTCAACAGCTAATTTTTGAGGTTTGTCAGTTGAGCAGCATTAAAGTGGATTTGTTTTTAACCTCACTATTCTGCCTCAGTTTCCCACTGTGTGTCCTGTAAAGGTCTGCCAATATGAAACAGGCCTCCTGTTTTTCTTTGGAAAGACAGTTGTGACTCATTCCTTTATGATTTCAACATACTGGATACTTGAGATGGAAGCTCATAATGGTCCTAAAATACCGAACCCAGTAAAAGGTGTCTGGCAGAATTTCACTGTCTACCAAGGCTGGTTTAGAAGTGGAAAAGATCTGAAAAATAAAACCCTAAACACACTAATATTTTTTCTAGGAAGCCTTGAGCAATGTATTTGCATTTCTTGTGAACGCCATATGACATTTATGACATAATATTTCCTGGTTTTGGCACAACATGAGGTTTAAAATCTATATTTTAATAACACTGACCAATAACAATGCCCTCAACCATTACTGGCACTAGATGTGATAAATGTATTCATATTAAATGTTGAGTTTTTCTATAATTTTCTGTGAGAAATTATGCCTCTGAAATTAGATAATTATTTTTTCATCTTTTTAACAGGGGTGCTGATACCATTTAATATGTACGTAAAGGAGATTTGGATTCATCCGGCCTCTGTTTATTTTAAAATCTCCTCATGGTGGCAAGACAGAAAAAGCAATAAGCAATTTATACGGTGTCTGGAAGGCCAAGTGGGCAAAGGGTTTTTGTTCTTAAACCACATACCAGGTTACTGTATATTTAAATTAAACTTTAGGAATTTCAGCAGTTCAATAGTGTTTGGATTTGAAAAAGGCATTTGGTTGAATCGTGTACATATATGACAAAAAATGAACTTTGATGAATGATAAAACTGAACTGGACCTAACATTACCTTCAGCACGGATCTGCCTTTTAGATGTTGTATCTTCTCTAAGCCTGTGTAAACCCCCGTTCAGCCACTAAGACATTGATCTGCTCAACAATCAGTATGTACAACCCCATACGACCTTGATCCATGACTTTCACTTCTAGACGGCACTCACAACACATCATTTAGTCTCAAGTGATCTGTTACATTTGTACCTCATTCACAGCTTGACATATGTTTTATCTTTTGTAAAACCCAGATGGATAAAGGCTTAACAACAGGACAATTTTCATAAAAATGTCTGAAAAGGCAGAAAATAAGAGATCTTATTTTATAATTTAAAAAAAATCATAAAAAAAATCCATATTTGGAGTCCCCTCGAAAATAAAAGTATTAAAAGACTTCTGGTCAGAATGGCTCTCATACCTCTGAGAGAGGTTCGATAGTAAGACAATTTGTAATAAAGTGTTTTTTAGGCCAGCTGGATTGTAACTGCAGTAGGTTATAATATGTATGACCAAATGACACCGTTGTTACTTTATGCGCTATAGCTGATTTTTAGATTGATATTTACTATTGCAATTGAGTGTGAAGACATTCCTGCAAACCTCTATAAATGTAAATGATTTTTTTATGTAATGCATATTAATGTTCTTACTCCATGATTTTTGACTTTAAAACAGTACTTGAGGGTTTGATTTGAATTTGTTTAAAATTTTACTAGAAAACGTGTGCCCCTGTAGCCTCACTAGCAAAAAAAAACCTCTAACCTCAACATTTTTACTTTGTGGCAGTATCTGTCTGAATGTAGCCGAAACCATCAGGGAATAGCATTTCCATGGCATGGAGTTTATGGTCTGCCACAAAGCCTAGGGCGTGTTTCAGAGCAACATCCTCATGGGTGGAAGGCCCCGAGGTTTCCCAGCAGAGCAAAGCATACAACCGCCACAACTGACTTGAATTCTACCCATAGTGCTTGCTGGTGCTATGTGTTCCTCAGGTAAGCAACACACATAGACACCTGGCCATCTATGTGATGAGAATGTGATTCATCAGGTCAGACCACCTTTTTGCTTGCACCCCTGTCTAATTCTGATTTTTACAGGCCCATTGTTGGGGTTTTTGGTAATGGACAAGGGCCATCATGGGCACCCTGACTGGTCCAAGGATATGGAGACCAATACGGAACAAACGGTGCACATTGTACATTCTGACATCTTTCTATCAGAACCAGATTTAACTTCTTCAGCGGTATCAGCTATAGTAGCTCATCTGTCAAAAAGGACCACATGGGCCAATGTTCACTCCCCATGTGCATCACGACCCTGTCGCCAGTTCCCCCCCGTTTCTGGACTAATTGTGATCGATGCAGACCACTAAAGACTAGGAATACCCCACAAGAGATGGAATTTTGGAGATGATCTGATCAAGTTGTCTAGTCATTACAATTTGACTTTTGCTTAACTCCCACAAATCCTTAACCTTGCTCATTTTGAATGGTTCCAACACATTAATTCTGAGGATAAATTGTTAATTGTTAATGCAACCTACTCATGTTTGCCATGATATAAAGATAACCAGTCTTATTCACTTCAACTGTCAATGGTCATAATAATATGGCTGGTTTTCAACTATGGGAGACCAGTTATTAAACTTTCATCTATACAGATTGTCTCATTGAGACACAAGTTATCATTTAGAAGAGAGACCTGTTTAAGTCTAGTCTAGTTTGGCTTAGCGAGGTCACTTTTGTTCTGCGCCCCATTGGACCAAATCAGCAAGCTGTATCTGATGAATTAGTTTCTGTGACTGTCTGTAGTACTGTTCGATTGTGGGAGGGAAGAGTGTGAGAGAAAACCCCGGCTTGTCGGCGTTCAAAGAAGGCGTCAGAGATTGTAAACCTGGGTATTTTGAGCCTCTGTAAGTGGCTGCTGTTTGGAGAGACATGCTGTACTCTACACTTGAAGAAGCTATGAGACACAGGAAGTGATGATGGTGACGATGGTGAAGGAAGCGGGGGGGGTCTGAGATGGGAGGAGGGGAATTAATGATTATTATGGAGCTACAGGCCGAGCGGTGAAGAAGGGAGGGGGAGGAAGTGGTGATGGGGGGGGGCAGGCAAAAAGAATATTATGGGATGTCTGTGTTGTCGGCTGGGGGGAGGGGGCAATTTGGTCTGGCCGAGGACTGTTTTTGTGTGCGGTGGCTCCCTCCACACCCCTCCACATGTGCGTCAACATTGCAGCCAGACGTGCACAGACTGTGTATGTCGGGAGAAGTAATATCTATCTGCAAATACAACAAGGTAGCTGGGCTAAGAGAGAAGCCAGCACAAAGGCAGGGTGGTGGCTGAGAATTAATCAAAAAAACTTCTCTCGTAAACTGTCTCAGCAGCACAGTTAGTACAATACAACCCCTGTTCTCTGTAATCTGAATGACTGAGGCAGAGATGGAGCAATACATCTTAATATGCAGGGATTGGCCTTGTTAAGAATCCCAGCTAATGAATTTTCCTATTGAAATTAGCTAATTTAACCTTAGCTGGCTGTAAGATGGGCTTGTTTAAACAGTATGCAGAAATATAAGTTAGTAAAGCACCTTACAAAAGTAATCAAACCCCTTGAACCGTTTTATATTTTGTTTCATTACACATACTACCTGAATGCATTTTTGTGACAGACTGACAAAAGTCTGTCACAAAAAAGGAGAATGATACATGGCTTTCAAAACTGTTCAAAAATAAAAATCTGAAAAGTCTGATGTGCATTTGTATTCATCCCTTTTAACCCTGAAACCCCTAAAAATCCACCTCCGCTAACTGTCTCAGAAGTTGTCCAACTGTGTGTAATTTACTCTCAGAATAAATGCCGCTGTTTCGTAAAAGCCTCAGAGATCTCTACAGAGCATTAGTGAATAAACAGCATCAAAAACCCGGGAACCTCCAGACAGATCAGGGATAAAGTTGTGGAGAAGTTTAAAGCAGATGGTGGGTTAAAAACCAATATTCCAAGCTTTAAACAGCTCACAGAGCAAAGTTCAATTCATTATCAAAAATGGAAAGAGTATGGCACAAAAGCAACCCTGCCAAGATATGGCTTGTCTACTCAAGCTGACAGGCCAGGGCATGGAGATCATTAGTCAGATAAGTGGAAAAGAGGCCAATGGTAACTCGGGAGGACCTGCGAGAGCCACAGCCTAAAAAATCTGTTACGTTTCTCTGCAGAGGACACACCAGACAAGTGTAAGAACATCCACTGGTCAAATGAGACCAAAACTGATCTTTCTGGTCTATATCAAAAATCCTATGTGAGGCAGAAATCTAACACTGCACATCACCCTGAACACCATCTACAATGTGAAACATGGTGGTGGCAGCATCATGATGTGTGCCTGCTTTTCTGTAGCAGGGACAAAGACGCTGGTCAGAGTTGATGTGAAAATGGATGGAGGTATATACTGGGTAATACTGGTAGAAAATCTGTTAGAGGATCCAAAGGACTTGAAACTGGGGGCAACAACTCTAAACATGCAGCCAAAAGGTGCAATGGAATTGTCAAGATAAAACATACATATACTGTTGGTACACTGTTATGTTTTTTTTTCTTGCTGTTTTGCAGTATCTAATCTCTTTTCTATTTAAATTTGTTTTGGGGAAGGAAGGGGTAAAAAGTAAAGTAGTAGCTATCTAAATGATTGTGTAATGGGGTAGGAATATATATGGTTATATTTCAACCTTCTCCTTTTCAAACAGAGAAGAAGGTAATGTACATCAAGATGAGACTTACTTAATATAATGTGAACGTGTTTGAAACCTTAACCTAAACCTAAAGTATACGTATGTGTTAGAGGGACCCAGTCAAATTCCAGACCTAAAATCAATTGAGAATTTGTGGCAGTACTTAAAAATTGCTGTTCCCAGAACGTCTATCCAATCTAAACGAGCTTGAATTAGATTGGAAAGCAGAATGAACAAAAAGATGTACAGGGCTAGTGGCAACACCACCTGCAGCTGTAATTGCAGCAAAAGGTGGTTTTGCTTTACTCAGGAGGACCACATTTCTTTCTGCTGTTCAATATGATATTTTAGATGGTTATTGATGGTGCAAGGGGGGTGGGGTAACACCACAAAAGGTTAAAACTCTTGCAATATGAGATACAGGAACAATGATTTTGTTGCTGCTCGAAGATGCAACAAATGAAAGTGTATAGTGGTTATAACCAAAGCAAAAACCATTACTAATGGAAGCAACTCCAGCAACATTCATGCTTAAATACATTCTTTTTTTTCTTGTTTATTATCTGCATACTACACCTGTAACCAAGCCATGACTGGAGAAATGGCACAACTGAGACAGTAGGAGGAAACAGGCACATATCATATTTGACACGGTGGCAGTGTTGAGTCTTCAGGCACATCCAGACAACCCCGATATGCCAATTTTATTATCCGTTTTTTGTTTTCTCCTTCTGTCAGACTCCTAGTGCTGCATGCTATCTGATACCATAGACATGTTGGAGCTTATCAAATCTATTTGCACTTTTCGATGTGGCTTCAGAGCGAGGGCTGGAAGGCAGGAAAGGTGGAGCAGAGACACGGTGAGGGTCAGGCTGGTGGGGCAGTCAAGAAATATAATGGCATGCATTTCGACTTACATGGTAATCTGACCCTGCCTATAACTCTCCTCCCTCTGCCACCACTGCCACCCCTACGCTTATCTCCATGGCAACTAGCAGCACAGGAGCACTATTATGGTCTGTAGTCTCCCCCCTCAGCCTCCTCCTTTTTTGTCTTTTTGCCTCAGAAATGATATTATTATCATTATGAGATATGCAATCCTGCAAGCAGAGAGGTGGGGGGAAGGGAGGGGTATTAAGAACTATGCATGAGGTTTCTATGACAACTGCCCCTAGTTTTCTTCTGATTGGTGATTATGGGATGTTACCCCCCATGCCACCTACACCCACCCACCCAACCTACCCCCATTTCATTCCAAATTCAAGCATGAACACTTTGTCTATAGTCAAGAAAATGAGACGTGTGGGGGAGGAGGTAGGCTGATAAGCAAGGTCTACAACGAAACAGGCAGTTGGGAAAGAAAAGGACAAAAGTAATTTTTTAAGCATTTGTGTTTGTCATTTGTGTTAAGGACAAAGTGAAGGAGCATGAGGACAAAGAAAACAACAGACTCAAAGTGGTTTGCTGAGTCGGGATGCTGAGAAGGCTAAGGCAGACCAAAAAAGAGGATGGGAGGCCAGGGCAGACAGCTCGGTGAGAGTTAAAGGCCAAAGAGTTATAGCCACTGCAACAATGTGTTGATATAAATAATCTTTAAGGTTAGTCATGGATAGTTACAGACAGTAAAACTGCCACATAATCATTATGTTTTGGGGAAAACTGTCAAGCAGATTGTGACTTTGATAAATTCTGCTCCCGCATCAATCTCTCTTTCTCTTAACAATAAATAAATGACACAAATCCCTGAATAAACCTTAAGTAAGTACCCCAGTCTGAGCCTGCTTTTCTACCTCTATAACATTAATAAGGTGCATTAATAAAACAAACAAGGAAAGTCCTGCTTAGGGTTTTGGTCCAAAGTGGGCAATTGTAATTTGAGGTTAGGTAAGATAATTCCTGAATTTCATTCAAAAAGAGGTATTTCATTTTGTGATGTGAGATCATAATAAAACAAGATGTGGAATGAGTTGTGAAATTTCTTGCATGAAGTTTGTGCATAAATGGACTTTATCCTTTCATTCTGCTGCTTATCTGGGGTCAAGGAGGAAAACCCAGACCTCCCTCTCCCCAGTGACGCTCTACAGGGGGGTGGTCCCTTTTTCTAAAGGTGAGTGGATGAGAGAGAACCAACACGGCCCCTTCATAGGCCCAACAGAGAGACTGTGACCCTGGACAGACCTGGCATTAACACACATGCTGGCTGATTCAGACAAAATTAGATCACTTAGCCGGACAATTCTCACCTGCCATTAAAAGCTGTCCGGAATGATTAGATCTCAGTTATCCGCCTACATGCAAATAAACATGTAGCCAAGTCACATAGTGGGGTGTCGGTTGAGCAACTACAGGACAATGTTTTTTTAACGTCACACATCCATTTAATCAACTAATTTTAACTAATTATAGACAGTAACCCATTTATAAGTCATTTGGGCTGCAAAGATACATGAGAGAAGGAAGAATGTGTGACTTTCAAGAGGTCAGCATCGCACACCAACACGCTAAAGTTTTTAACCCAATAAAAATTAATGTGAGATAATGAACTTTGCAGTATGGCTTGTGCCCATTCTGTATATGTTTTACCTCTGTGACAATATCTGCCACAGTCAGTGAAGATAATTAAATATATGGTTAAATATGGCTTTAGGAAATTGATTGAGAACTCAGAAAATCTCAGTCTGGAAAATGAAATATGTAATTTTGACATTAAAATGTGTCAAAATCCTGCTTATTGTCTTCAGTAAATATGTGGCCCAATGCTTTAGAGCTCTTACTGTTATGTGATTTACAGGTGACATTTTACAATAAAGTTCCCACACACACAGACAACGCTTTAAAAACAGACAAAAACAAGTTCAAACTACAGAGGAAACTCACCATTACCAGTAACCCACAGATCAGTTTAATCTCGACTTGTGACTCGTGCATTTTTTTCATTGATGAGATTTCTACAAATTGATAAAAAACGTTACACCAATAAAAAAAACTAATCTAAAATATCCCTTCAGATAACTGTTTATTCATCCCAAATTAAATAGGAGTAGTTTTTGATTTTAGAAATCTAGTTTGAAAACTGGATTTTTTTCCCCATAGAGACATCCTGGTAACTACGCTGCTTGAATGGTGTTTCATTGTGTCAGTCTAATGCAAGTGTGCCAGACCCTTCTTGAGACCGTGTGACAAAATCATCCTAATTTTTTGTGTATTCATACCTTTATTAAGCTTGATCGGATCAATCAGGATGGATTTTAGTGGCAGTTGTGAACAGGCTGCGAGGGGCCAGATAGCCAAACATGCATAGATCTGGACTGTGGGAGGAAGCCAGAATATCTCGAGAAATACAATATGCGGATATGCAAATTCTGAACATGGACTGGCGACCTATACATGGTATATCCCACCTCTCTGCCAATGACCGCTAGAGATAGGGACCAGCACCCCTCAACTCTGTGTGAATGGTCATGAGTTGGACATTACCAAAACTTTTGAACTTGGGTGTACTGTTCAAGCATAAAGAGTCTTTAAATTTGGTCTCTATGGAATTAAATAAAACACTGAGAAATCCAGGGTTATGTAAGAGATTTTACAAAGATAATTTCAAAAGGAACATTTTCAGTGTAATTTTGTCATCTATACCATGTACATGTTGGTCAGCTTATCGTTTGTTGAAAAAAACTGCAAGTGAAAATATTTCAGAAGCTGTGCTGTTGTCTTCTCGCAGCTCTTTAACCCTCTGCAAGCCAGCAAAACGGTTTGGTTCAAAAATCACACACTAGTGTTCTCTCAGCTTCCTATTCATGGCTGCAAACAATACACATTAGATTTGTTCTATTATCTTTTAGGCAATTGAAACATCATCTGCAGAGCAAACTTGTCCCAGAGTCCAACAACAACAGTGCATAACTAATTCTGATCGTCTCCAGGGCCCGAGGGCAGCTCCCCATTAGCAGACATATATACAGCTGACTCCCCATGTGTTGAAACATCATTCTGAAGCATCTCTGCCACACATAGCACAGGGATTTCTCCATTTTCCCCCACATTCTAAATGTATTACACTCAGTCAATGGTGGGAAAAAAGCTGTCTAGGACCCAGACGTTTTTCCCACCATTGACTGCAATGCATTTCCTTGCAGTCTGTGGAGCAAGCCAGCATGTGTATGCATACAGACAGCTTAACTCAGCTGTTGACTTGGCGCTTGCACTTCTGGGCTTTCTCCAAAAAGTTTTAAGGGGTCACTTCCAGCTGCAGATGTAAAGGCAGTTTGACTGCAGTTTTGACCCCTGTGACCTCCTACTGTTGCCCTCATTGGACGGACGAACCTGGCTTTTTAACTTTGCACCAACCTTTTACTACGTTTCTCGGCCTTAGTGTGCGGACTTTACAGCTGCTGTCAAGCTGAGTAACGTATGCTTCAGCTCATAAGCCCTCGTATAGGGGTTGCCCTGAGGTCACCCCACATTTTGTGGCCCTGGAGTTTTGTAATGGTGGGTACCAGGTTTGCATTGCATCTGAACACGGTGCGCAGTCTTTAGGAGCCATGCTCATACACAGAAGAGTGTCTGCGCATACATGCAAACATGCACTCTGAAGTTGAGCAGTCATTTGGCACACACAGTTGCCATGTGAGCGCATTTTTCTCCCCCCCACCTTCTTTCTCCTATCTCTCTCTTTTTGGAGTTATGCTTATTGTGGGATGTCAGTGACTGCGCTCATTACTATTATGGGATGCCACACAAGAGTGGGAGGGGGTGAGCGTTTCCATAGTGACCGTGGTTGCGAAGAGGGGTGGAGGTGTGTGTGTGTGTGTGTGTGTGTGTTGGGGGAGGGGAGGGGGGGTGATGTGCATAGAGGAATGGGGAAGAAACTGTAGAAGAGGGAGGGGGTGAGTTGACTATTATGGTCTGTACGTTGCAAGGTAACTATGCAGAGTGGGGGAGGGGTGAATGAAATGTGCGTGTATATGTATGAGTGTGCGTGTGTGTGCGGGGAATATTATGGGATGCCTGCCCCCTGATCTCTTTGTGTGTGCGCGCGAGGAAGAGAAAGAGGAGACGGCGTCGTGCGCACACGCTGCCACCAAAAATACGGAAATATATTTAAATTATATGTACACCGCTACTATCAGGAAAAAAAGAGCATCTAAGTGTTAAATCAGTGGCAAACTGAGCGTGGAGTTACTGTTTCTGGAAGCTTTAAGTTGTGAGTATGTCAGTTTTTTGGGTATGTGAATTGATTTGATTGAGGGTTAAAGAGGCTCGGGTTGTCACACACGGACATTTTCTGGCAAGATATCACCTTGTGAAGCCTCCTTGTTCTGTTTCGGGTCTGAAATCTGGGCAACCGGCTCAGCTCCGGCTAGCACGCATGCTAATGGGACGGATAGTAATGATGGTGTAAGCTGATTGCAGAGATGGAGTGAAAGGAGGATAGAAATATGTGAACTTCACAGGCGGATAAAGTTATTGTCCCATGTGCTGAGTGTTGATGTCCTTTTATGTTTTACCGGGTGCTTGTTGGTCCTGATATTTAACTTCCGCTTTCTTTATGCTCTTATTTTTTGCCCTGTTAAACCTGGCCCGGTTACGATTGGACAGACTTCAGACTGGGTCCGAACTCTGGATTAACAATAAACAATAACTTTCATTTAGTTAGCTAAACTGTTGGCTAACTTACTAGAAGAAAGTTTTCTGCTGTCTGCTATGTCTGGAAGTGAAGATTACAGAGATGATTATGGAGCCGCCGACGACCGCCTAATGCAAGGTAAGATGAGGCTCATTTGTTAGCCGCTAATGTTCACGCTGCTTGTGTGTTTTTGACGTTCGCATCAATCATGCAGCGTTAGCTTAGCGCGTCTATGCGGCTAACTAGCTTGCGTAGCTTCCAGTAGCAAACCGGGAACCAAACATGTTTTTAAGAAGTCAAACTGTTTTACCCCAGCCGCAGTCAGAGGTTGTAAAGCCGGTGGATGCACTGTTGTGCTGTCACGCTGAAAAACCGGCATGTTCCCGGGGCCTAACATTAGCCAGCTACCGGTATTTTTTACGTGTCGATGACAAGATGGAGGCAGCCAGTTAGCTTGGAAGCTGGCGGATGACGTTCTGTAGCGCTCCCCTCCTCATAGCCGGCGCCTTTAATTTGACTGGGGAAGGAAAAGTACGAATAATAATTGACAAAAATTTGCTTTTTTTTGCATATTGCGCACTAATTACTCTCTGGAATATACCTTGTATGTTTACTCTGTGCCGTGGTCAAACATAGCGTTGTTTACAGTCGGATTTCAACAAGCAGCCGCAACAAACACGGCGGAACCTTGGAGAACAAATAGTCTTCTAGATCAGTTTCAACACGATCGTTCTTCATCAAATAACACTATTTTGTAAGAACGTTTTGTTATCAAATATTTGGGTAATATGAAACCAAAACTAGCGTTTATGTTCTTCCTTTTATACGTGTATTTTGAGTTTGAGCTTGTAAGAAGGAGGCTGTAGTCCTAGAGAAATCCAGAACCTCTAATTGTTCTCTGGTAGAGATGCACCGATCAGACTTTTCCTGGGGTCTGACCTGCAAATTCTTGGGTTGACCAATTATTTTATTCTCAATACTATAATGCATAAGAAATATGGCTGTGGATACCACCCCTAGGATGTTTTATAGGGGTGGTAGTTTCACCCACTTTCATGCATCAAAGCAAATAATCCTAATTGATGTTTATTGAGCCTAAAAATCAACATTAAGGCACATTTTGTCAAATTGGTCAAAAATAGTGAGTGTTTTTAGTTTTGATGCGGCTAAGAATCTGAAAAGAAACATATTTTAAGTTTTTGAGCTGTCGATCACGATTCAGCGCTAAACAATAGAAAATTGCTTGTTCCAGTCCCTGATCAACAGGGAAAGTATTTTGATAGATTTCTGAACTAAACAGTTACGACACAGTAAATCTCAATTGGCTGTATAGGTTCTAATTAGAACAGAACTTTGCATTAAGCCTCGTTTCCATTCATTTAGGCTCTAATCCCAGTTTGGGCTGGTCGATTATTTGGAATTATCATAAATTTTGACCCTGGCTCAATCCAAAATAGCTCTTTGCGAAGTTCCACTGGTAGATATTGTGCATTGAAGTCATAAACAGTTCTGTACAATAGCAATGAATATTTCAAACTCCGATTCTTTAAATTGTTAGTTGGTCAAGCAGGCAGGAGTTTGGGCGTTCTTGCAAGCAGGTCGTGTGTAGCGAGTTTCATGTTTTTTTCCAGGCATTCTGTGTTCCTCCCACCGCTTAAAAACATCCATGTTAGGTTAATTCGAGATTGTAAATTTCCCTGAGGTGTATATTTGTGCGTCCCCTACCATCCTGTATAGGATTAAGTAAATACAGAAAAGGGCTCGGCTCGTTGTCTTCCGCTTTATCCCGGTCCTGGATAAAGCGGAAGACGACGAGCCGAGCCACGAGAAAAGGGGTTGGTTGATTAATATAAAACACCTGTAGTCAGTTTTGAAGTTACTTGTTTAAGTATTACACAATATTCAGAAACCTAAACATTTAAAGTGCTTTATTTTGCCCCATACAGGGGACATTCACAAAGGGCACTGGTCAAGCTTTATGTCTATTTTCTGCCAAATGCTGTTGAACAAATGTCAGAGGTCATGAATATAAGTGAAGCTAATTTTCTTGTCACTTAAGTTTGAACTTAAATCACCAGTGTCATTTTTCAGCAGTGTGGATTTTTTTAAAGCTCCTTCCACCTGCACTATAATAAAATCATAGTTTATCTATACTATGTTGTATGTTAAAATTATACAGCACTGTTTTTCCACAAGAACAATAGCAGGACGTACATGGAGAATTGGCGCCTTTTACATGCTGCCTAAAAAGTCATCCTGTTAAATGTTTTTGGTTACGAGAAGTATCTTCAGTTATATCCATTTACATTAATAAACTCTGGGCATCTTTAGGATTATCAGTTGTTGGGACAGTAGGTACACCATAGTGACTAATCCACTTGTTGATTAGTGTTTTACCATCTTCCACCCTCTAAAAGTGGACCATGACTCAGAACACTTTTTTATCCTTAACTGATATACCTGCAACAAAGAAGTTTCCGTTCCAACTATGTTAACATGCTTTCAGGGTTAAATCAAGAGACAAATGGACTTGCCTGAGTGAAAACTTAATTCCTGACATTGTTTACATTCAAAACCGTTAATTAGGGGCTTTACAAGACGACACGTTTTGCCTGATAAGGCTCATTAATATGCCGATAGATGCTCACATGTAAATGCTAACCTTTAACAGCTACTAGTAGTGGCTCTCCACAAATAAAAACTGCCGTTCACCGGTTGTTTCACCAGCGCGTGGCCTGTGCATCATTTTCATTAGGGTATGCAACAGTTCGCAGACATGCAAGCTATCCTCAGAGCTCACTGTTAAGTAACGATCACGCAGCCTGAATGTGCTGACACGCTGTTTGCGGGTGTGCATCCTAACCATTTTGTGTGTCCGCTGGCCTGATTTGCAGATGATGAGGAAGAGGAGATCTCGGAGAACGAGTCTCCGAAGGTGAAGAAGAAGAAGAAAAAGGCCAAGAAGAGCCGGGAGAGCAAGGGCAGCAAGAGGCGGTCGCGCAGAGAGGTAAGCAGCAGCCAGTGAAGGCCTTTATTAAGAGCTAACTTGTTAATCTGCATCATTTTGCAGGAATTAACAAGAACCTAGATACATTTTACTGTGAGATGTTTTACTCCACATTTTCCCTGGGTTCGCTGAGTCCTGTCTGTATTCTTCTTGTCCCAGGAGCTGGCGATCAGCTCCCCAGAGCCCATGGACATGGGTGGAGTAGAAGACGTAGAAGATACAGGCTCTGCCCAGCGCTCCGAGAGCGAGGGCAGTGACTACACTCCAGGGCGCAAGAAGAAAAAGAAAGCCAGCGGTGGCAAAGAGAAGAAAAGGAACAGCATTCCCGAAAGGAGTTCCAAAAGGAAAGAACCAGAGCCAGAGGAAGATGAGGATGATGATGACGATGACTCTGTAAGAAACAACTTTAGTATTCAAATAATGATTTCAGGTATTAAGGAAAAAACTATCAAACCAACCAGGTCATATGTAGAAAAGCAACTGCACCCTTGGTCAAGAGTCTATGGTAACTGCCGGTCAGTGCTGTGCATTGCTGTGAAGGACTTTTTTTTTCACTCTTCTCTGCAGAAGTGTTTTAATTCAGCTACCCTGAAGGGTTTTCAAGCATGAAAAGTCTGCTTTGGGTCACTTCACAGCATCCTAATCAGATTATAAAACCATTGAGAGGTGGACTTTGTGGCTTGCTAAGGATCATTGTCCTTTCACCTAACTGTAATATGCTTGTGATTAGGGTCACAAACTCTTCTTTTCTGATAGAGAGCAGAATTCATGTTTCTATATATTATGGCACGTTGTCCATGTGTCAGGAAGCAAGGTATCCCAAGACCATCACACCTCCACCACCACTATCCTTTTCTGAAATGCTGTTTGTTTTACACCAAATACCACTTTTGCGGTTTCAAAGACATTTTCCCAAAAGTCTTTGGAATCATCAGGATGTATTTGGTGAATGTGAGACAGGCCATTGGGTTCTTCTGGACCAGCGGTGCTTCCTACCTTGTAATTCCTCCATGGAGTTGCGCTTGCTGTGCAGTCTCCTGGATGAGTTTTGATGCAATCTTGGACTAATTTTATGGGACTACCACTCCTGGGAAGGTTCACCGCTGTTCCTTTTTTTTCTTTTCTCTTTTTGAGGATAACGGCTTGCACTGTTGTTCACTGGTGAGCCATAAACTCGGAAATGGCTTTGTAACCCTATCTAGACTGATAAAAGTCAATGGCTTATAGAGCTGCATCATATATTTAATAGCAATCATCGCAATATTACAATCCCAAAGGAATGCTTGGATGCAGCATTTGGCACGATGCTATGTTTCAATGTCTTCATATCAAGCATATATTTGGTTAATTGCATTGACTTACTGCTATTAATGACCACACCTGATGAATAATATTATTGACTGGAATACTAAAGCTTGCAGAGAGGGGTGGGGACACCGTAATGATAAAGAAACAAAAAAGTCATAAAAATATCGGTTGGATATCCTAAAGCAATCCCAAAACTTAGGATTGCTTGTTTTGGCCTACTTCGTGTTGTCAATGTTCTCAATTCTACAGGTCAGGCAGTAATCAGTTGGGTGTGGCTGATGAGCTAAAAGGTGTGATTTAATGAAGGTTAATTCATGATTTAAAATGGGGGCAGTTATGTTGTCGCGTAAGTCTAGGTTGATTTTGATTTGTGTTTTTAAGAAGTGAAAACTGTGTCTTCTTGGATTGTCCTTGTCTGATATTAAAATGTTTTTGAAACATTTGAGCTTGACTAAAAAAAAAGCGAGAAGAGAGCAGACCTGGGAGAGGGAAATGCTTTTTCATGGTTCATTATTTCTGATCCCTTCTTAAGCTTCAGGTGTTTGCATCATAAACAGTCGTTCCTCGTTCACTCAAATCAAAGACAAAAAGTGTGTCACGTTTTGTGGTAAAATACACAGCTTCTTTAAACAAGCACTGAGCGTTTGAATTTTAACATTCCATCAAAATGGTGGCAAAAAATGTTTATTTCTAAAACACGGCACCATTATTGTTGCAAACATGCCCAGCTACTTGCATACGTCTTTTACAGTATTTACTGACATAGAAGCTGTGCTGATGCGGTTTTGTTAGAGGGAACCTCATCATTCTTCTGGGTCTGTGGTAGATTGGTAGTTTATAATTATTATTATTTTTTTCCCTTTTTTAAATTCCTTTAGCTTTTTTTAGGAACTTGAAACGTCAAGCTTCTGTGTGTCTAAAAGATGGCCTTTCTGTTGGAAAATAACTGTTTTACCTGCCCTCTGTGGGGTCCACGATGAGCACCTTCTGACTGCGTACCTGTAATGGAGTCCTGCGGTGTGATGAACACATGTGAAATGAGCGATGCTTGAACAAAGAACAGCCTGGTGGATTGAGAACCTGGCGGCCAATAGGGGGCCTGCTTGTTAATGACAGTTATGCAAAAGGGGAGGTGGGTTGGGTGAGGGGGGTGTAAGTGTGTCTATGTGTATGTCAAGAATTGGCGTGTGAGATGTACATACAGGATAATGTGCTGTTACCATGGCAACCCTAGTTTTAGCACTACCATGCATTCTTGACCCTTTTTTCTTTTTGGTTAGATAAACACATTCTGATTGTTGCCCCTGTTCCGCGCTGCAGCCTGCTGTAGAAGACGGAGGGCTGTGGCCTTGATCAAAGGCAGCTGGGGGTGGATCGAGCAGTGCATTATCTTAATCTTTATCTGCTACTTGTACTGCCTGAGATGAACCTCTTTGTTCTGCAACCACTGAGCTTCAGGGAGACCAGAGTTGGCAGAGCCTGGATCCTGTTTATCTATATATTAAACAAAAAGGTGCTTCGATTGCATCGAGGCAACCAGTCTGGACTACTTCGTGAAGGATGGGGTGTTGAGTTAAGTTATATTGAAAAAAAAAAACTTTGATTGTCCATTAGTTTTTTTTTTTTTTTTTTTTTTTTTAGACCCTTGCTCTGCTGGTTTTCTTTTTTTCGTTTTCTGCTCATTTTTGACAGCCATAAAAAAAACAAAAAACGTTTGCACCCCTGAACTTTTGACCTCTTGTTTGAGTTGTCACTATTTTCTACTAATCTGAACCCTAACTGATACAGATGTTACCTATTCTGTTTATGTTATACTGTGACTTGCTGATGCTTCCTTGTTAAGTGTTCGGTTTTGAGCTAACGGAGCAGAGGTTGGTGCACAAAATCAGACTGTAACTAGTAATGCACTGATCGAGCTTTTCTTGATATTGATTTTTTTTTTTCTTTCACCTGACCTGCCGATTCGATTTTTTTTTTTTTTCCTTTTCTGCACCATTTTTTTCTTTCCGTAACCCATTATGGAAAAATTGGCCCGGTTACAATCTTAGGCCGATTGATTGGTGCATCTATATCTGTGACTAATAGGTATCATATGTATGCACATGCCCTTTTTAAATGCATAAAACAGAAGTGAAAAAATGACTATTCCAGATAACCACCAATTCAACAGTATAGTTCCTAAAATGGTGCAAATATCACCAAGCAATTTGCTGCAATTGCCTTTGAAAACATGCTGGTCTGTGTCAATTATTAAAGCATTTGCTTGCTTGCATGCCAGATGCTAATTTTAAAGGCTCTTCACTAGTCACTCGTAACTCTCTTGCATGCAAATTGGCTCTAGTGGAGCAGTTTCATTATTATTTTACATGTAATACAGTCATTTAAAGCCTAATATCTTTGTATTACTTGAAGCACAAATAATCTCTCAAACCTTGGGGGAAGAAACTCCTGCTGATGCTTAATGAAGATGTAAAAGCTGGCTTTTTGTGATGCACAGATGCATTTGTTTTTAAAGCTTAACAAACGCTGAACAGGTCGCAGGAAAAAGTCAAAGCAGGTGTCTCAAATTCTCTTGAAATGATCAGTTTTGTAGCGGTAGTCTTCAGGCACTTTGGATTTTTGAAGATTTTAGCACATTTTAATAATCAGCATTATCTGATATGAAATAAACTAACTGATAATGTTTGCAAATCACAAAAAACTGATGGTGTGATTGGGATTATTTCTGTTATTTGAACCAGTTTTTCGTCATTGGATCCATGAGAGAATCACTGAATGCTGCATTTATGCAAACTATGATTGATGCAATGTTTATGTTCTGTGTAGCTGTGCAGTTGCAATGCTCAATCTCACTGTTGCGTTGAAGTAGCCAATTTGATAATGAAGAGTTTAGGTTTAAAGCTTAAAAGATGAACTTTTATAACATTTTTTTGTCATACTGATAAATGCTTCAACATATCGGTGTATAAATCCATACTGCCCGTCCCCAACACCCACATTATTTAACGGCGTGTATCAGACCAGCTTTCCACAGTCACAGATAAACTTTCAGTAGTAACCCTGAATACTTATTTACCACCTATAACTGCATCCCAATTTTTAGTTAAAAGATGCACATTTCGGTTGACCTTTCTGTGCTATGTTTATTAACTACCGATTAATATTTTTACCTGTGCATCAGACCTAAATTGTTCTTGTTATTTCCTGCAGGAGCCAAAGTCTTCATCTCAGCTCCTGGATGATTGGGGAATGGAGGACATTGACCATGTGTTCACTGAGGAAGATTACAGGTCCCTGACCAACTACAAAGCCTTCAGCCAGTTTGTCAGGTAGGTTCTTGCCTTAGTTTTTACCCCTAATACTGAACCAGTTGTACTGGTAGCCCTCACAAAATGTTTTCTTTTAAAAAAAAAATGCATTTCACAGAAAGATCCTATGTTTTCGCTACGATTGTTCTTTTTTCTGCACATTTGGCAAGTCTTTGGGCTAAGAAACAGTTTTCTCTTCTACAGGCCGCTTATTGCAGCCAAGAACCCCAAGATTGCTGTGTCCAAGATGATGATGGTTTTGGGGGCAAAGTGGCGGGAGTTCAGCACAAACAACCCTCTGAGAGGAGCAGCAGCTGCAAATGCTGCGCTGGCTACCGCTAACATACCAGCTGCTGTAGAGACCATGGTGGCAGAGGTCACGCCTGCAGCTGAACCGCCAGTGGCCCTGATTGAGCCTCTGCAGACCCCCGCACCACCTCTCCGCAAAGCCAAGACCAAGGAAGGCAAAGGTACTGCTGCCCAGATGGCTTGGACATACACAGGTGTTTCATTATTCTTAAGTTCTGTGAGACTGATCTGTTATTGGGTCCACAGGTCCCAACGCCCGCAAAAAATCAAAACCAGCACCAAAACCACAAGAGAAGAAGAACAATAATAATGCCAAGACAAAGAAGGTCGCACCTTTGAAAATCAAATTAGGAGGCTTCAACAGCAAGAGAAAACGCTCCTCAGTACGAACACTCTCCACGTCTCCTTTACTAAAACTTATTCTGCACATAAAGCGCTTGTATGGATGATCTCCTAACGAAGCTGAACATTTAGTGTTTGTTTTTCGCGTGCTCAGAGCGAGGAGGACGAGCCTGATGTCGACAGCGACTTCGAGAACGGCAGCATCAACAGCGTCTCCATCTCAGAGGGATCAAACAGCCGCAGCAGCCGCAGCAAGAAGAAGCTCTCAAAGAACAAACCCCAGAGAAAGAAGGGTATGTCTTTGTTTTTTTCCCCTTTACCAACCATTTCTCTACATATTTAAAAAACTCTACATGATGTTGCAACTGAACAGTTACTAGCTACAAATAAACCAGCTGGTTGAAGACTGCAGGGCAACCTCTCTGTAGAGAAGGATAATAACCGGTTCAGGGAAAGCTTTAAGAGCCTGTGCAGAACGGAGAGAAACAAGCTGTGCAGATGCACACATTAGTCATCATAACTGAGTCAGTTGAGTATGGGTATATTTAGATGGGCAACATCTTCTGGGTTGTCGCCTGCCGAGGCTTCCTCTGTAGCTGCTGTCACAAGATCGAAGCACCAATGATCCAAAATCTGGAAAGTGTGGCATGCTTTTGTGTTAATTATTTTGTGTTAAACTGTATTTAGCTGGAATTGCCCAAGTGTTTTTGCATATGTAGAGATAGAACTTTCCATCCCATATTTGCATTTTCCATGTACACGAACACGTAAAATTTTGCTCATCTCTGATCAGATATTTGCTAACGAAACGTGAGGCCTTCACAGAACAGCTGTTTTCATACTAAGATTTACTTTTTCACAGGTGGACTCTTTTTACGTCTGAAAGCAGTTTGTTGCGCTGGGTATATTTCGGGGTATCAGAGTAAAGGGGTCTTATACATTTGAACACCACATTCAGGATCTTTTTAATTTTTTAAAAAGAAACTGTAGATCAGGAATTACTATTCACTGAACTGTTACACACTACGAAGAGTTGGACCATTATATATATTGACGTTCTGGTTTTGATGTGATAAAGTGTGAAAACGTTATGAATATTTTTGCAAAGCAGTGCACATGGCTGGATTCTAGAAAGCACACCAGCCCTGTCAGCTGGAAGGTATAAAATGTTTGTCCCTGCATCAGAAAAAGAAGATGGTGACGGCTATGAGACGGACCATCAGGACTACTGTGAGGTCTGCCAGCAGGGAGGAGAGATCATCCTGTGCGACACATGCCCCAGAGCGTACCACATGGTGTGTCTGGACCCCGACATGGAGAAGGCACCGGAGGGTACCTGGAGCTGCCCGCATTGTGTGAGTTCATTTACCAACATAACATTTTGTTGATACATTTGATACAAATTGTGAAATTATTTCAGATTGTTTTGATACAGAACAGCTGATTCTTTTTTTTTTTTATTGGCCGTGAATAAAAGGAGAAGGAGGGCATCCAATGGGAAGCCAGAGATGACGCCTCAGAGGGAGAGGAGGACAACGGCGAGACCCTAGAGATGGAGGAGGACGACCACCACATGGAGTTCTGTAGGGTTTGCAAAGATGGAGGAGAGCTCCTCTGCTGCGACTCGTGTCCATCATCGTACCACATCCACTGCCTGAACCCCCCACTCCCTGAGATTCCCAACGGAGAGTGGATCTGCCCCCGCTGCACAGTAAGTAGGATACAGTTCTGGATCAAATCTGTTGATGGATGAAGGGTTCAGTTGGTTCTTTGGGCATTGCTACCAAAGTCCACATAGTTTAAAATATTCAACTTCTTTGTTGCATTCTCAGTGTCCGCCCTTGAAAGGAAAGGTACAGAAGATTTTAACATGGCGGTGGGGAGACCCCCCTCCTCCTACACCTGTGCCACGCCCTCCTGACCTCTCTGCTGGGGCCCCAGACCCCGCGCCACTTGCCGGGCGGTCTGAGAGGGAGTTCTTCGCCAAATGGTGCAACCTGTCTTACTGGCATTGTTCTTGGGTCACAGAGCTCCAGGTGTGTGCAAGACAAGGACCCAACTTGGAAACAAACATGTTATCTCTGAACTTTTTCGGTGACCGTCTTCCTTTTATGTTCCACATAGCTGGAGATGCAATGCCAGGTGATGTTCAGGAACTACCAGAGGAAAACCGATATGGACGACCCTCCGCCCATCGACTTCGGCGAGGGAGAGGAGGACAAGTGCCTCAAAAGGAAACACAAGGATCCCATGTACACTCACCTGGAAGAGAAATACCTCCGCTATGGGATCAAGTTTGAGTGGCTGATGATCCACCGCATCCTGAACCACAGGTGAGAGTACAAACAACATCCACTCTTTAAAGTTCACAAAATCAGTGGGAAAGCTTTATGTATGGAGAGAATGTTGGTCTAAAAAACCGCCCCTCAAATGAACTTATTTTTGACTGGTGATTGAAAAATATTGTGAATTGTAGGCTTCAGGCCACTCAGTCTAAATGCTGTTGTGTCTCTTATCTTATTTAATTCTTTATTTTTCCTTTTTTCTTTTTCTTTTAGCTTTTCTCTGTTTGAAGAACCTTTTAGACCTAAATTTATTGAGTAGGATCGATCACCCGCTGATTTCTCTGTCAATCACTTGTTGAAATCTTTTGCTCTGAATTTCCTTGGCTGATGGTTGGCCCAGTCTGTACAGATAAGGCTAAGTTTCATTGAAAATGTATTTTTGTCCGATGATTTAAGTAACAAACTGTTGAAGAGAACTCGCTGACAGGCTGTTCACATCCTCTGTGGATTCAAAAGATCTTTACTTGTAACTTTCAGACCTTTAGGATCAATGTCGGACTATCACTTGCTGTAGAAAGGTTGCCTCGCATTGGGCAACCTTATTGAATTAACACATTGACTTGCAGTCTGCTCACTTAATGTTATCTTTAGACAGAGACAGACTGCTTCCCCATGGGTGAATAATAATATTTAACAGTTTTTAAACAAAGATTTTTATGTTCTACTACCCCTAGTTGTGTGATCTGACTCGACCTTTAGGAGATGAGTTTTTAAAACGTATATTTTTGATGAATCCTACTTGTCTTTTTATTGATCCGTTTATAGACCAGGGCTGTGTTGTATCTGGAAAACATGCGATTGTGATGTTATTGTTGAATATTGCGACAACATTATCTGTTATGATTAACACACGTTTCCCTCAGTCTCCTTCTTTGTGTTCTGTCATCATGGTTTTCCCATCAGTTATGGAACTCAAGAGCAGCGCTGGGCTTTTAAACTGTTTAGAGATATTGTTGGCATGCAGAGTGTGAACTCATTGTACTTGCTTATAATTAGCAAATATTGCATCTAAGCAGATTTTTGTTTATGAATATTACAATATCAGTTACATTTCATGAGATTTTTGCATAATCTCAAAAGTGCTAAGAAGTCCATAGTTTAATGATCTTTAAGTCTTCAATAACTCCATATTTTCCATAACCGGTCTTAGATTTTATTGTTGTGTCTTGTTTGGTTTTTGTTCTGGGTGTTGTAGTTCTGGTTGAGGAATTCAGATGATGTTGTGCTGTACAATCCTCATTATTCAGGCCAGGAAACACTAGTTGGAAGGGATTTATCACCAGCAAAATAACTTTGCTCCTCAACTGACTTATTGTTCTATTTGGAGAACTTCACCTCATCCACTACAAGCTCCTTTGTCACGGTGGAGTGTGAATTTAAGTTTGGTATGTAAACAAGGGTTTGTCACCAATGTTATGCAAGTTGTATACTGTCTTTTGAGTTTTGGGGTTTGGGCAGTCTGAATTTAGAAGACATGGACTCAAGTGCAAAAACCAGAAAAACACAAGCAGGCAAAGTTATATGTAGAGATGTGCAAAAATATTCACCTAGAGATCGGAGTTGGTTAATTTTCCCTTGAATGGATCTAAGTGGTGATCAGCATGTCAAATAGTAATAAAATAAAACAATTTAATTTAATATCCATTCAATGCATCAAAACTAAGAATTCCTGTTTATTTATTGCATGAACCAACAGCATATACTTCAAAGCACTTGCTTGAGTTTAATAAAAATCAGAACCATCACAAGATTTTGTAATGTCGTGCAGCCCTACAGGGACCTACGCTTTAGAGCGTTGGGTTCAAAACTATCTCAATCAACACCAGCAGAATATTATTTTTATGCGTTATGGTCATTAGAAAGTCAGATTCAGTCATTATTGTAATTGGCAGGGAAAGCATCAACGGTGCACCTGTAGTTTGTGTTTTTATATTTTTAGTTAATAGTTGGTAGGTTATTTGTGTTTTTAAATTAATCTGGGTCCCGATAATTACTTACTGATAGGTATGTCATGCAGCTCTGTTATAACCCAACCCAGTTGTTATAAGGAACTAAAGAGTGGTCTGTTTGAGTGTGTTGTAAAGAACTTGAACAATAACGGTAAGATTTCAATTTCTCTTCATCGTTTTCCAGTGTGGACAGGAAGAACAACGTCCACTACTTGATCAAATGGCGTGAGCTACCTTACGACCAGGCGACCTGGGAGTCCGAGGACATGGACATACCTGAGTTTGACCCCTACAAGGTGCAGTACTGGAACCACAGGTACGATATATTCATTCATCACTACCATAACCAGCCTAAAACAGAGCTTTTCTTACTGAGGAAACATCCGTTTGTTTCAGGGAGCTAATGATGGGCGATGATGGGAGACCCGGGAAGAAGATCAAGGTGAAAGGAAGGGTAAAGCGACCAGAGAGACCCCCTGAGAACCCGGTGATTGATGTAAGTAGAGAGATTTAACGTCAGACCACACTTCTCAAGCTATTTCTAGTGGATCACTGAACTCTAAGAGTCAGTGTACCTGCAGACATTTGTGTTATTCATTGTGTTTATGTCTCTGAGACACTTTTTAAATAAGCAGTGAGTTTGTCTCAAATGTCTTGACTGCCATTCAGGGAGATTTTTTCTCCTTTTTCCACAAAGGAGTGTTAGTTTTAAAATACGTTTCTTGCTTCTGTCCGCAGCCAACAATAAAGTTTGAGCGTCAGCCGGACTACCTGGACAGCACTGGGGGGACGCTGCATCCTTACCAGCTGGAGGGTCTCAACTGGCTGCGGTTCTCCTGGGCTCAGGGCACCGACACCATCCTGGCTGATGAGATGGGTCTGGGCAAGACGGTCCAAACTGCTGTCTTCCTCTACTCTCTGTATAAGGAGGTGAGTAGCTGTGAGAAGCTGGGTTAAGTGTATTTAAATTGTTGCGCTGCTTTTGTTAGACTAGTCGCTGTGCAGTAAGTTCCGTTTTTTTTGTTCAATACTTTGTTGGAAACATAAGCGAGATGAGTTCATCTTGTAAAGACACAACAGTCATAAGGTTTGGTTTTGATTTTCATAGAAGGTATGACTCATTTACTTTAAAATGTTCTGTTTTCAGTATTGCTGGTAGATGGCCTGTTTGGCAGGGCTGTTTTCCTATTGGTCAGGGGCTCTTCAGCCATTTTGTATAAATCAGGTGAAGTCTGAAGACCTTCACTTGGATCTGGAACGGTAAACAAATGATTTTAATGTGTGTGGCTGCTGCCACCTAAAGTTGGGAGGTCAGATTGCACTTCTCAGGGAATTTACAAGGTATCCTGTAACTGAATGTGATGCTTTTAAAAATTGGATGAGGGGAGAATGCAGATTTTGTCTGAGAGTCGTTGATCACAGCCAATGAAGGGTTGAATTGGGTCACGGCAGGCCTTATAGCCCAGAGGTTTCTTTGACCCACTTTGTGTCTCAAATGCAAAACTCTGAACCCACACATTTCTGCTTGTAATTATGCAAATAACAGTTATATATATATATATATATATCCAAGTATTCATATGCATGCAGATTTACCACTTGGACTGAGTGCATCAGTAACATGTAAAACAGGTCATGTTATTACTGACTTTACTGTGAAATGTGGCTGGATAGAAAAACGGTATTACGGTAATTCTAAGTATTTAAATCCATTAAGCTAATTCAATCAAACACTATTTATCAACTAGGAGCCAAAACACACAAATACCAATTACCACAAGGTCATAAACACAGAATGTAAAAGTTAAGAAGTCTGTTTTTTATTAAACTTATTTCCTTTTTGAGTGAAATTTTAATTTCAGAAAAAAGGTTTTATTGCGCATCAAAATTTGTACTAAGAAACTCAACTATTATCTTTTGTAGTAATTGTTATGGAAATATATATGTTGGTTAGTTGAGAGCTTCGTTATATTTCTTTTGTAAAACACTTTTTGGAGTTTTCAGTATTCGTTTGTCTGTGTGTGAGCATGAGGACTACTACCAAAGACGTGCTGGTTGTAAAACAATCCCACATAACTGGTTCTCCTCCACTACACTTGATGGTATTAAAGGTGCTGAAATACTTTGTATGGGTATTGGTAGTAAATTATGGCCAAACATTTGTACTTTGGTCTCATCTGTCTAAAGAGCATTGATCCACAAGACTTTGTACACTAAGTAGTGCTTCCATAAGAAGCTTTCTCCTTGATCCTTCCAGGCAGGCCGTTTTTGTTCAGTGTTTTTCTGATTGTCATGCTATGAACTGGTACGTTGAACTAGCTAACAGATGCCTGCGGAGTCCGAGATGAAGCTGTACTGTTTTGAGTTATTGCTCTGGAGTATAGCACAGTCTGACCTTTGAGTAAATTTGCTTTGACTGTCACTGCGAGGAGATTCTCCTAAGTGTTTTCACTTGTGAATAATGTCACTGTAGAATGATAGACTTCCGACTGTTTGGAAATGTCATTATAATCCTCCCAGGATTGAAGGACGGGGAGAATTGGTCCTCTAAGATCTTTGCTTGTATGCTTAGTGTTTTATGACACATGCAATTATTGTTGTTTTTATAATGTATGTATGAAAAGTTAGAATAGAAAGAGGGTACATTTAATTTTTACCATAATAATACTCAAATTAAGCATAAAGTAATTAGTCTGTAGAAAGTAATGCAGATGGATATCGCAGTAATTATTCTGTTTTACAGACAAAAATTTGCCCTCTACTGTTACTTGTTACACTAACTCCCATCTCCATTTCCAGGGTCACTCCAAGGGGCCCTTCCTGGTGGGCGCTCCTCTCTCCACTATCATAAACTGGGAGAGAGAGTTTGAGATGTGGGCACCTGACATGTATGTGGTGACGTACGTCGGAGACAAAGACAGCAGAGCCGTCATCAGGGAGAACGAGTTCTCCTTCGAGGACAATGCCATCCGAGGCGGGAAGAGGGCATCGAGGCTGAAGGTGAGACGGAAACGTCAGGGATGAAGATAAGGATGGAAATGCTTGAAAGGTTGAGTTGAGGCTGAAGGTTCTTCCTTTTCCTCCAACAGAAAGATTCATCCATCAAGTTCCATGTTCTGCTGACATCCTACGAGTTAATCACCATCGACATGGCAGTTCTGGGCTCCATAGACTGGGCTTGCCTGGTGGTAGATGAGGCCCACAGGCTGAAAAACAATCAGTCCAAGGTATGCTAACTATATTATTGATTTTTAAACAGAAAATGCCAATTTTATTTGGAACTTGTTGCATCAAAGTACAATTTTACACCTGGTAGAAAAGATAATTTTACAGCTCTAAATTTCCTTGTTTACTTTGTCATTCATTGTCCGCACTCGTTTATTTGTAAAACACTTTAGTCAAACTGTTATACATATTTTTGAGTTAAGACACGCAGCTGTTTGACCTTCACTTTAAAACTGTTGTAAACATGTCTCCCTTGTGTCCTCTGCTGCAGTTTTTCCGGGTGTTGAACAACTATTCACTGCAACACAAGCTGCTGCTGACTGGAACTCCTCTGCAGAACAACCTGGAGGAGCTTTTCCACCTCCTGAACTTCCTCACGCCTGAGAGATTCAAGTAAGTCGAGCCTGGTTTAAGTTTAAGAAGCTGATTCCTGAAGTTTGTTGAAGTTGTAGGCAAACAAGGTGGATCACATGTCCCATGGGAAAGTATTTACACACCTTGGACTTTTTCCCCATTTTATCACAAACTTCAGTGTATTGACATTGTTGGGATTTCATTTGAATGGGAAAGTAAAAATAAAAATACTTTCATCCAAAAAAAAAAAAAGATCTAAAAGCTGGGTTGTTCTCATGTTTCCTGTTCCATACCTAGAGCCTGACCACTGTAAAAGTGGCCTTATGTATTAATGCTTTGTACTTAGTGGGCTATAAAAGTAATAAAAACTCTTGCAAAGCATGCAACTTTACGGTTAAAGCTGAGTAGGGTTACTAAGAAATGTACCCTCTCTGCTTTTATGTCCTAGTAGATTTGTCCCTTATGAATTCCGGTAGTTTAAATAGTTTAAACTCAACTCAGCAACATCTGACATTATCTGCAGGAGGGCTCCAAATCTCTTATTTAAGAAAAGAAAACAAACCAGCGTGTAACAAGAACCTGGCATTTTTCAGACACGTCATCGAGATCTGACTCGAACTCGATATAGATGTGTGTCTTCAGTGTCTTCTTTATGTAGTAAAAATATGAACTTCATCCATGTTTGTTTTCATCTTCAGCAACTTGGAGGTGTTTCTGGAAGAGTTTGCCGACATCGCTAAGGAAGATCAGATCAAGAAGCTTCACGACATGCTGGGTCCGCACATGCTCAGGAGGTTGAAGGCTGATGTCTTCAAGCACATGCCCTCCAAGACTGAGCTCATCGTCAGAGTGGAGCTCAGTCCCATACAGAAGTTAGTCTGAAGTTCTGATCTACTGTCAGAATGATTTAGTCGAGTAGGGCTAGAATCCTGATATAGGTGACATCTAATGTTTCTTGTTGTCTTCTTGCAGAAAATACTACAAATTCATCTTGACGAAAAACTTTGAGGCACTTAACACAAAAGGTGGAGGAAACCAGGTTTCTTTGCTAAATGTCGTCATGGACCTCAAAAAATGCTGCAACCACCCCTACCTCTTTCCTGCAGCAGCTATGGTATGGACCAAAGACCCAGGAGAAACCATGGTCTTTCTTATAGAAAAACAAATCCCTAGTATTTGCCACGGCACTCTTTTATTTGGGAGAGCACGAAAGGAAATGAATCCTTCAAATGAGCTTTAGTTGAGAATTTATGGTTGTTGGTTGTTTTTAATTGCTTAGCCATTTATTTCTTGTTTTAAAAATCTTGTTTAATTTGTCACACCAAACAGGAAGCTCCGAAGATGCCAAACGGGATGTACGATGGGAGCGCTCTCACGAAGTCATCTGGAAAACTTATGCTGCTGCAGAAGATGATGAGGAAGCTGAAGGAGGGAGGACACAGAGTTCTTGTTTTCTCTCAGGTCAGCAACTTGAGTAAATGTGGTATAACAGGTTAAGTTTGTTTTAATTGTCAGTTTTTTTTATTCAACAATTTGCTGTTTGTTCTTCTGCAGATGACCAAGATGTTGGACCTGTTGGAGGATTTCTTGGAAAACGAAGGGTACAAATATGAGCGGATTGACGGAGGAATCACAGGCGGGATGAGACAGGAAGCCATAGATCGTTTTAATGGTGAGAATTTTTCGTTATCTACTGGAAATGGCCTTAGAAGTCGGCTGGTGGCCAGAATTGGACAATTTCTTAGGTTGATGGGTGCTGATAGGTGACCTTCTGGTTGGGAAATCAATAAGTGTTTTTTTTTCCTGGTCAGTAGGAAAAAACATTTTCATTAGTTCATTATTGGTACAGTGCTTAGAATGAAGTCAGGAAGCACAGAGACATGAGTAGCTATTCAAAGCTGTTTTTCTTATGACACATTGAAACATGTTTGCGGCTCATTCAGGCTGCAACAGAGATCAAGACTTTCAGCTGATAACAGGAAGGCTGAAGAGGAACGATAAAAGCGTTCTACTCTCACACATATGCCTTGGCTCTTTAATAGAAATGATTTAAGGTCACTCATGACAGAGACTAGAAAAATGTATTTATATATTTTATGTTATAGTTCTTAAAAAGAAATTCAAATCTGAATCAGACGCCTAATAAACACAGACTGTAAGTTTACCTCAAAAAGTCTTATTGTTGCATCTCTTCTTCAGCCAGATTCTATATATTTACTATATCCTCCTTTGTTCCTCAGCTCCCGGTGCTCAACAGTTTGCCTTCCTGTTGTCCACACGGGCCGGAGGTCTGGGAATCAATCTGGCCACCGCCGACACGGTCATCATTTACGACTCGGACTGGAATCCTCACAATGACATCCAGGTAAAGCGTCGTTACTCCTTCTCTTACTAAATACGGGGTTCATGTCAGGTTATTCATGTTTGCCTCTTTGCATTCAGGCCTTCAGCAGAGCTCATCGTATCGGTCAGAACAGAAAGGTGATGATCTACAGATTTGTCACTAAGGCCTCTGTGGAGGAAAGGATTACTCAGGTAATTGGCATATTTTTATTTCTTTTTTTATTGCCGTATGTAAAATGAACACTTAGCCCTCAGGTAACCTAACTTCCTTTATACCTGTAACACTGTGAAAGCCACACATCATATCTTCATCTTTGGATCTCTTGTTTCAGGTGGCCAAGAAGAAGATGATGTTGACTCACCTGGTGGTACGACCTGGTCTTGGATCCAAGACGGGCTCCATGTCCAAACAGGAGCTGGATGACATTCTCAAGTTTGGAACAGAGCAGCTCTTCAAGGATGACGGAGAAGGTAAAGATGGCTTTGTCTGTATAAATAGACCTACATTAGACTGGTGGTTTTCAAAAGCCTGGGAGAGTATGGGATTTCTTTTTTCTTTTTTTTTTCCTAGGTCTGGAAAAAATGGAAAAAATAAAATGGCTTATAGAAAATCTATGTAATTCCAGAATTTATTCCTAGACGTTTGTCTACATGATTGATGTGGATGGGTGAATAAAACTACTGTCAGCTGTCCATCACCCATCCTTCAAAGCACAGACCCATCTATCAATCCATGCATATTTAAAACCCAAACTTTAAACTGTCTGAGAAATCTGGACTCTTAAAAAGTACCGAGTTGTGACTTGGAAAGTGTTTAGGAATCCTGATTAGAGCAATGTTGGGATATTTGTGCCCAGGTGAGAACAAAGAGGAAGACAGCAGCATCATTCATTACGACGACAAAGCCATCGAGCGACTGCTTGACAGGAATCAGGATGCCACCGATGACACGGAGCTGCAAAGCATGAATGAATACCTGAGCTCCTTTAAAGTGGCTCAGTATGTGGTCAAAGACGAGGAGGAAGAGGTGAGCCTGTGGCCAGCTGGAGTGGGCATGGAAACCCCTTCAAACCTACCTGCTTTTCTCATTCCTATCTAATTCTGAACCTCAGGAGGAGGAGGTGCAGCGAGAAATAATCAAGCAGGAGGAGAGTGTTGACCCAGACTACTGGGAGAAGCTGCTACGGCACCATTATGAGCAGCAGCAGGAGGATCTGGCTCGCAACCTCGGTAAAGGCAAACGTATCCGCAAGCAGGTCAACTACAACGACGGATCACAGGAAGACAGAGGTAGAGACTTTTTATTTATTTTTTTGAGCAGTGGCTATATTAAGCATAAATTTCACCTTTCTGGTCTCTCTTAACTTCCTCTGAGCGATTTTTATCCCTGCAAGCAAAGGTTTTGAAACAATATCAGCAATTTCCTTTTGTTGCCATCTCACAGCTGATTGGCAGGACGACCAGTCCGATGGACAGTCAGATTACTCCGTGGCATCTGAGGAGGGTGATGAAGACTTCGACGAGAGATCAGAGGGTAAGAATCCAAAATGTATTTTGTTATCTGTTGGATTATGACACATATGTCCTAATCCAAACATATGTTGTAATATTGGTTCTTTCCGCTACATCTCCTAACAAGATCAACCACATGAAATTAAAATAAAATGTATTATTTAGCTGAAACATTGTGGAGCATTTAGTGGAATTTGTTTCTTTTGTGCAGCAAACTCTCGCAGGCCTAACAGGAAGAGCTTGAGGAATGACAAAGACAAACCATTGCCCCCCCTGCTGGCCAGGGTTGGAGGCAACATTGAGGTAAGGTTCTCTTCTTTTGTTTATGAATGTATAATATCGCTGTCACACTGAGCCAGTGGAATGTGTTCTGTATGAATCCTACAAACATTTCAAAAATCATCACGGCGACTAGTTGTCGGAAGGAATCCAACGAGAGCTCTTCTGTTTGTAAAGCGAAGTTTGAGCCTCCTGCTGTTTTTTCCAGGTGTTGGGTTTCAATTCTCGGCAGAGGAAGGCCTTCCTGAACGCAGTGATGCGTTACGGGATGCCTCCCCAAGACGCCTTCACCACCCAGTGGCTGGTCCGAGACCTGCGAGGGAAATCTGAGAAAGAATTTAAGTAAGTAACTTACGGACGGCTTTTTGGGATTTTGTTCTATAAAGACAAATGGAAATAAGCTTTTTTCACCGATATCGTATCATGTCTCTCCTCAGGGCCTATGTCTCTCTGTTTATGCGCCACTTGTGCGAACCCGGAGCAGACGGGGCCGAGACTTTCGCAGATGGCGTCCCCAGAGAAGGGTTGTCCCGGCAACATGTCCTCACACGCATTGGCGTCATGTCACTTATACGCAAAAAGGTAGTTTTTTTTGTTTTTTTTTTACTGTTTTAACTCTCATTAAAAACTAAATAAAGATGACCATACGTAGATATTTGATTTGTTAAAGGACTAATCTTTACAGGCAGCAGGTTGCATTTACATATTTATTTTTAACCAGGAAACCTCATTAATCCTTAATGTCCTCTTATATAACACAGTCCAAACAGCTGTACAAGCTAGGGCACGACAAACTTAAACAAAATCCATATACATTTACGTAATTGTGTTTTTAAGCTAATAATATTAGGCAAAGCATCTACGGGCGGATGTCTCTGAGTCTACGTTACAGACAAGATGGAGGAGGTCCAGGTGTGAGGCGGAGTTTTGTTCTGAACTCTGTAAGGGTGAAAAAAGAGAGAGCAGGCGAAAAGTTTGGGACCAAATTGTAACCTTCTGATCTTTATCAGTGAGTGCAGAAAACAGGAAGGCAGCTGGCTCAAAATAGCCATATAGATTAAATAATACCAACTCCTCAGTCTGCGAATGGACACACTAAAGCATCCAGCTGAGCATACAGCAGCGATGTGTGACTAATATGAAATTTGTGACCAATCACCACACTCTATGATGAATAATATCCAAAGCATGTAACCTCTTAGAAGAACGGTGTATATAAAACTCCACCATATTCTAGTACAGTGATAAATGTATCAGCAGCAAGCCTCTTCTTTGTTTTTTGGTTTTTTTACACACTATTCTGTTTGAGTTTTTTCACAAACAGTTGAGCTTGAGAAAGCCTCCTTAAGTAGAAAGCCCAGAAATTAGTTTTTTGTGAAGACACGTTCAGTCTGTAAACCTTGTAAAGTAGTGACTGATGGCTAATTATGGGAGTTAGATTTTTATTTTTTTATTTTGTAAACTACATGATGTTTGTTTTCTGAGTTAAAAACTAGTTTTAGCCCCAAAGATTCAATTATACAATATTAAGCCAACTGTAGCTGGAGAACAGCCAGGTCTGGTCTTGATGCTGAACTATAGATAACATCAGCATAAATATGAAAACCTGCTGCGGTCAAGTTTCTGTCAACACTAGTATATAGAAAATGAAAATTTGTGGTCCTAAGATGACCCCTGAGAGACACCATTAGCTACTGCGAGTGAAATGGAGAGACTACCCTATGATTGTGTCAGTTTTCCTTAAGTTTTAGTGACCTCAACCTCCTTTACAAATGTTTTTACAATGCAAGTTCATGTCATGCAAGAGAGAAGACGACCAAGGTCCTCTCTTAGGTTGTTGTTTCATCAGCTCACCTAGCAGGTCTTCAATAGGATTTAGGTTAGGGCACTTAGCCGTGGCGGAAGGTTGGTTTTGTGTCTGTTGAACCGTTTCTGTGCTGAAATATCCAGTGATGAATTATTTTCAGTTTCCTGGGTATTTTCTCCTAGGGCCTCAGGAAGAGAAAGATGCCCGAAGTGTCACACATTGTCTACTGTACTTAACAGCAGACATGGGTTTCTTTTACACATGTATTATTTTATACCAGTCCCACCTTCAGTGTTTGCTGAAAAATTCAATCTCAAACAAAGCACGTGGTTCCAGTTAAAATTCCAGCTGCATTTAGCAACTCTGCCTGTTTTCATTATTTCTTAATGTGGGATTTTTCCCCCCGACTGAATAATTGAAAATCCATCATTTAATCGGGGTACAAAGTTCTTAGTTTGGAATTATGTTGTTGCAATAAAATATGAATTTATTAATTTTCCCTACCAGGTCTGCTCTATCTGTCACTGATCACACTGACCAGATGTCATGTCTTTACCTTCCAGGTCCAGGAGTTTGAGCATGTGAACGGACAGTGGTCGATGCCCTGGATGGCTGACCTGGAGGAGAACAAGAGGGCCGCAGCTCAACTGGACTCTCCAGGGAAAACACCGTCCACCGGCACACCCGCTGACACACAACCCAACACTCCTGCCCCAGGTACAATTTTCACCATATTGTTTCACATATTTCTTTACAATGTGGGCAGCTTTGTCTCTAAGGTGAAAATCTATTGTTTAAGGGTACAGAGGAAAAGAAATGATATGTACTGTTTCGGTTTCTAGCTGATGATTCGACGAAAAATGACGAGGCATCAAAGGAGGTAGAGAAAGAGGCAAGAAAAGAGGGCGAGGCGGAGAAAAATGGCAAAGAGCCAGTTAAAGCCAGCAATGAGGTAAAGACTATTATACTGTGATAGGTAGGTTTTAAGTTGGAGAAAAATGTGAAAAGATATGAATTTCATTCATCCGTGATGCACACAGGTGATTGCCATCCCAGACGACGAGAAGAGTTCGTCGGGGGAGCAGGAGAAGAACAACGGCGAGGAGCCGATGGAGACGAATAAACCAAGCAATGGAGAAGCAGAGAGCTCAAATGAAAAGGAAGGTGAGAAGGAGGGAGAGGGTGAGAAGAAGAGTTCAGAGGAAGGAGAGGAAAACAAACCATCTGCAGATGCAAAAACGGAGGCATCAGAAGTCAAACCTGAGGAGCCGGAAGTCAAAGGTAAGATCTTTCAGTTTTTTTTTTTATTTTTAAAATTAAGGTTGAAGTCTTATTAGCATTAATGCTGACAAAGTATTTTATTGTTTTGGTTTTATTTTAATAGACTTTGGCTTAAAATAATAACATGGCTTCAATTTAGTATTTAGAATTATAAGAAATATCTGGTAATATCTTGTAGTTATTTTATCAGAAACTTGAAAAAAAAATTAGCTGTCCTCTGATTTTGTGCAATTTCTAAAATCTAAAGTCTTATGCTAGTTCTGCTGCAATCTTTCTAAAGTCTGTTCTTAGTTGACATCATTTTGTTTTACAGGAGAAGAAAAGAAGGAAGAGAAGTTAGAAAAGATGGACACCACTCCTCCTACAGATGAAAAGAAAGGTACGATTCAAATATTTCCCACATCAGATGTCAACTATGCTCTCGGGTCTGGTAATGACTCCTCCTCCTCGGCGTTTCAAAGATGTGAAGGAGGAGAAAGAAGCTCCGAAACCAGAGGAGGCGACCAAACTGCAGAACGGAGACAGCGGTAAAGAGGGCGTTGCTTCCGCAGCCGCTTCCACTGCAAGCGGAGTGAGCGAGGAGAAGAAGAAGGCCAAAACCCGATTCATGTTCAACATCGCGGACGGCGGATTCACAGGTGCAATCCCAGACGGGAACATCATTTATTTTTAGGAATCTGTTTCAAATCACTAACAACACTTTTATCTTCAGAGCTCCACTCTTTATGGCAGAACGAGGAGCGCGCCGCCACAGTTACTAAGAAAACCAATGAGATCTGGCATCGTCGTCACGACTACTGGCTGCTGGCCGGCATCATACAGTATCCTTTTCCCACCTGGGTGATTCCTGAGTTGTTTATGTAATTTTACCCGAGGATGTTCAGATTCCACGTATGTTTGTCGTTCCCCCTGACCGTTCCGTACTTCAGACACGGCTACGCTCGCTGGCAGGACATCCAGAACGACGTGAGGTTTGCCATCCTGAACGAGCCGTTCAAAGGGGAGATGAATAGGGGCAACTTCTTGGAAATAAAGAACAAGTTCCTGGCCCGAAGGTTCAAGGTAGACAATGTTTTACGGATGTAACTCAGAAAAATCCAGGGTTATAGATTAATTTTGATCAGTCATTTATGATTCCATCAGCCCATCTACCCGTATGATTCTGTCCCTCCATCCATCCTTCTGTCTGCCTGTCTGTCCACCCATCTACCCATACACTATTCATTGTTCCATCTGTTCGTACATTTTTTGATCATTCCAGCGGTCCATCTTTTCGCTCCATCTGTAAATTATCTTTCCCTCAGTGTTTCCATCCAAACATTTTTCTGTTATTCAAGGTGAACATAATCCATACGTTGGTATATTATCCATCAGTCTGTCTGTCTATCTGGTCCTTCCATCCATCTGTTTGACCATCTGTCTGTTTTTCAATCCGTACTTTCTTTTCTACAATATCCCTCGTTGATTCCATCCAACTTTCCTCCACCCAACTTTGCATCCCTCTATTTTGTTTTATCCATTTTGTTTTACATGTCCATCTTTGAGTTAACCATTCTTCCATCCTTCTAGCAATGTGTACATTATCCATACAACCATCCTTTCCATCCATCCATACATTTATCCATCCTTTCTTTCTTACTTCCATCCAGTTGTAGATCTTAAGCCTGACCTCTGTAGAGAGATCTGCTACACATCCACAGTGATGTGTTGTATTTATACTTTAGAATGGTCTAAAAAGGATGGTTAAGGTGTAAAAGTGTGTAATTTGGATTATAATGGTTGGTCAGAAAACAACTGAGACACAGTAAATATTTTAAAAGATGCAACTTTTCGTCTCCTCTCCAGTTGTTGGAGCAGGCGCTGGTGATCGAGGAGCAGCTGCGTCGCGCCGCCTACCTCAACATGTCAGAGGACCCCTCCCACCCTTCCATGGCCCTCAACACCCGCTTCAGCGAGGTGGAGTGTCTGGCCGAGTCCCACCAGCACCTCAGCAAGGAGTCCATGTCCGGGAACAAACCAGCCAATGCTGTCCTGCACAAAGGTAGAAAACATGACGCAAAAAATGCAGAAAGTAATGACTAAGTGGCATCAATGTTTGTATTTTTTATGGGAGACCTGGTGATTTTATAAATGAAAGTTGCTGTGGCTGATGAAAATACTTCCCCGAAATAAGATGCGATCGTGAAGTTGTGGTAAAATATGAAACAGAAGTTGCTTAATGGAAAAATTACAAGTCCTCATTGCTGTCTCTCTTTCAGTGCTAAAGCAGTTGGAAGAACTGCTGAGTGACATGAAGGCGGATGTGACCCGCCTCCCGGCAACCATCGCCCGGATACCACCGGTTGCCGTCCGACTCCAGATGTCTGAGAGGAACATCCTAAGCCGCCTAGCGAGCCGAGGACCAGAAACACAGGCCCAGACGCAGCAGGTAATGGGATACAGGCTTATATGCTTTTATATACATTGGTTGTTTGCTTCGCAACCTAAAATAGCTTAAAAGCATCATTTGTTAGTGAGTGCAAAACAGATGTAGTTTGATGCACATGTACATTTGTCTGTTTTGTCATGTACTTTGCAGCAGATGCCACAGCAGTAGACTGAAAATGGTCTCTAACCTCAAGAACCACCCCCCTGCCTCACATCAACATTCCTGATTGGTGCACAGCAAAACGAAAGTCGTCGTGCCCCGAGCTTGAAGCCACGTCCTGTACACTTTTCACCCCAAAAGCGGACTTTACAGAGTTTTTCTGGAGGATCAGATCTCCTCCCTGTCCCAAAACTGAGGCTGTGGACAGACGTTTTTTTTTTTGCCTTCTTTTTCAATTTCTTTATTAATATTATTGATATAATGTTATTATGATGGTTTTTTTTGGGACCTAAATAAAAAATGTAATAAACAACTTGTTTGTTTAGTCAGTTCTGAACCTTCAATGGTCAAAATAAGATGGGAACAAGAAATGGTTACCAAAATAATAAGCACTAATATGAAGACATATAGTGATATGAAAAAATTAGTGCACCCTAAATCAGCCTGTGCGCTTTTCTAACATATTTACATATATAAACATTTACTATCTCCTTTAACAATACTGAGAAATTAAAAAATCACAATGGGGCCTACAGCAGGTTTTGCTACTGCTGATTTGAAAATTGATGCTTGTATAATTGGAGATTTATGTGGGAGGTGTGCAAGGAGGTAAAACATGAAGGCTGAGTGAAGTTTGCCAGACTGTATGTAGACGAAAACAAAGACCAGGACTGTGAGAATAATGCTCCCTGGACAGAAAAAAACACGATGTGGTGCTAAATTGTTGCAGTAGAGGCGGTAATGGAAGTAATGATCTGGATTTTCTTTTGGTCTGTTATTTTACCCCACATGATCACTCCTCAGGCATTTCGTATGATTATGAATGCAGAAATACTATTTGACCTTTGTCCCCAGGCAATTTTTAATTATTTTTATTTTCCTAAATCTTTTCTAAATTAAGTCGCCGTTTGTCTCGTAATTTACATTTATTTAAACAGGATCTGTCAACACTGTCAGAAGTTAGCTTAAACCAAATGCAGTATGATGTCTTAGTTGTAAAGGTTTAAGGCAGTTTTTTTTTTTCTAAAGCATAAAAATAATTAAACAAATATGAATATTCACAGCAATCTGCTGCTGGATGGATGATGTTGGCTTATGGTTACTTTTCCCATTTGTTTTTACATAAACTTTTAACAACGGTTAGTTCTTTATATGTAGATCAGATTCAAGACGATAAATATTTATTCACTAGATTCAATGTTTCCATGTTTCAAGGTTTAGCACTGAATTAAGACGTTTAAATGTGTATAAAAAAGGCCAATAATTTTTGATCTCACTCTGTTATTAAACTAAACTATTCCTTTTATGTCAAGTAGGATTACCAACAATTTTTTGTTTGCTAAATGCCAGAATAATGAAAAAGAGATTATTTTTTTTTTATTACTTTATTTAATATTCCATACGCTGAGATTACCGTTTATAAACTATTTGGAAAAGCCTCTGTGCCAGGCTAATATTTGCCACAGAGACTGTAGACAGACTTCTATAATAATGTTCTTTGGACAGGTGAACAAATTGCACAAAATTAATTGTTTTCTTGTGTAACGCTTGAAAGCTGCACCTCGAGGCTTTGCAACCTTGAAGTCAATTAGGGTCACATCTGTGAATTTATTTTCAGGCAACACTTTAAACATACTGCTAGTTTGTGTGATAAAGTGCGAACATCAAATAAAGAAATTGTTCCAGATATCAGGAAGAGAACTGTGACTCTCCACAACCCCGGTCCCTTTCAGTGTGCTGCATTCATCTTTTCAAACAATATGATCTAAGTATGAACACCACGAGAAGGCCCATCCATCCTGTTCAGGACGGAGAGAGGTTCTGTGTCCCAGAGATGAACGTGTTTCGTTGCCAAATGTGTGTATCAATCCTAGAAGAACAGCAAACTACCTTCAGAAGATGCTGACTGCAGCTGCTGAAGCAGTGAAACAAGCCCTGTACTGACATGGGCTGAGAGGCCACTCAGCTTGGAAGAAGCCATTACTCCTGAAGTTTGCACATGCATTCAGGGGACAAAGATTTTAAGTTTTTGGCCACAATTAGTTCTGTTACAGTTGGAGAAAAAAAATAAAAAAACCGAAGGCCTGGACATCCTAGAGCACAAAATAGATTTAAATAACATATTTGCCATAACTGGGCCTTCCAAGAGGTAAATGACCTTAAACATACTTCCAAATTAGTTACAAAGTGGCTAAAAGAGACCAAAGACAGTTTTTGGAATAGTCATCACACAGACCTGATCTTAAAAACAAATCTTTAAAATATTACTTTGCTTTTGGTAATCTTAACTGCCTGAAAACAAGTGAGGTTTGGTTTCATTAATGTCTGACATTGAGAGGAAATGTATCATGTCTTTTCATGCTGTGTATGTTAAGGTTTTTAACTTAAATATGAGAACACAAAAGAATAACCTTAACTTTACATGAAGAAAATCAAGGTTGATACAAAACAACCCAGTCAAGAAAAAGGAAAACTGAATGCAAATCCTTATTTATTTGAATTTTCATCCAGTGTCAGCCATTCAGGCTTGAATGCAATAATTTATTTTCTTCAATGGTACATAGAATAAATGAGTGTTTTCATTCATGAAAATTCCTCAAAAAAAGTTCTGGGAACAAATAAAAGCGTTGCACACTCAAAGCACAGAAAACCACAAGTCTGCCCACAGCACGGAAATAAACACAGGATGGATAAAAGCAGACGGAAAGAGGTCCAAACAAAAGTCGGGTGTTTAAAATCAGTAGAAGCACCAACCGACTAACGCTGTACAGCACCACCTGAAGAAGAGAGGGTGGAGACGGGAGTCGATGATGCTGGTAAGCTACACTTTGCACGTTTGCGATTAAACTTTATAATGTTCGACGTCAGGAGTTTCAGCCATGTTTTTGGGTAGGTTGAAAGGATACATTTTAGGTATGATTGAGTTTTAATGTAACTGCACGAACAATAACCCACATATAATGTACAAACATAACACCAAATGCACAACTTAAGTTCTTTATAATATAATAAAAGTAAAATTCTAACATACAATCAGCCAAAAATGCTCTCTACAGGGCTCACCACTTCTGTCATTTATGGTCCTCTTTGGCTCAACACACAAGACACTTTTTTTGTACATAATGTGTTTAAGGGTTTCCTTATACATTTTTGCCAAACTTGAGCTGTTAGAACTGGAAAGACATCATGTAGCAAACCCCACTGGTTTATCAGTCAGCGACATGCTGCAAATCTGGTACACATAAATCCTCAAAGCTGCTTTAAAACTCAAAAAGCAGGTAAAGAGCAACCTAATTTTGACAATGACAATTATTTATTATTGTTATTATTATATATAATGTATTTATTTAGTTATGTGACTGTGGCTACTGAGAAATGAAGGTCATGGCACCAGACTGTGCTCCTGAAGGAGACCAGCATTAGGAAGTTGTGGTCAAGTTACACAAGTGGATTTACAGTTAATCAGAGGTTGTGTGAGAAAACCCAACCTTTCTGCAATCACTAAAACCTGTAAACTGTTCTGATGATGTCCAACTCAACCAAATGTTCATTTCAGTGAGGTCAAACTGAACCAAAATCATTTAATTGACCCTTTATTTTGGCCTGTTAACCTTCTCATTGCAGGGAGAAAAGGAGGAGCACATTAAAGGCCATGCATTGAGGTTTCTGAGGAAGGCATCGCTGAGGAAGAGGAGGACAAGGAGCTCTGAGGAAAGGCTCGATTTGGTGCGGTGGCATTCGTTGGTGCAGACTCATCCTGGGACTTGTATCTTCGTTCTTGAAGAGCAGCTCAGTAGAAGAAATATACTAAATGTAGTGAACACAAAAGTAACACCATGGTGAGATGTAATTGAACGCTTGCATTGGTAAAGGTTTTCCAATTTAGAAAAGAAAATATAATTTTTTCATAAATAAAGAGATAATTGTCAAGTAAACTGTGGAAGCAAAATGACAAAGGTTATAATCTCCTTTGAACTTTTTTAAATTTTGCAACATTTAAACCAAACCTTAAAGTATGTCAATGAGATGTCATGAGGTAAAGCAGCACAAAGTGGCGTATTTGTGAGGAAGAAGAAAAAGATACTTGGTTTAAATTTTTTGATTTTTTAGCAGTTACGGTTCCAAGTCTTTTTGTGGTCATCTCCACCAGCTTTGAACATCTAGACAATGACATTTTTGCTCGTTGTTCTTCGCAAAAGAAGATTTTGAAGAACTCATTAAGATTGGATGGATCTGTTAACACGTGTCTTCATGTGTTGTCAAAGATTCTCAGTTTGAATTTAGGTCTGGACTTTGACTAGGCCATTCCAACATACAAATACACTTTCATCTGAACTATTCCATTGTTGCTCTGGTTGATTGTTTAGGGTTGTTGTCCTGCCGCGAGGTGAACCTTAAACCTAGTCTCATGTCTTTTGCAGCCTCCTACAGGTTTTCTTCTAGGGTTTTTATATATTTAGTTCTGTGTATCTTCCAAATGAGTCTGACTAGATTTGTGGAGTCAATAGATTTTCCCACCTGAGCTCTGGATCTCTGCAGCTCCTCCAGAGTTCTTTTGGGCCTTTTTGCTGCTTCAATGTATACTGGTCTTCAGGAATGGGTGAATGTAGTTGTGCCTTACTCTGATGGATTTAACAGCGTTTCGTCATATGTTTAGAAACTTCTCCACAACTATCTGCTGTGTTCCTTGATCTTCATGATACTGTTTTCTTACTTATGCTCTCTACCAAACATTTGAAACATGTGTATTTGTTACGAGATTAAATTACACACAGGTTCACTCAGTCAGTGGATTTAATTTAGGGGAATCAGAGTAAAGGGGAACACAAATGCCATCATTTTTTGGTAGAAATCCTAAAAAAAATACATATCCTTTTCTTCCTTCTCACAATTAGGCAACATTTTGTTTTGGTCATTCAATTAAAGTCACAATAAGAGTTGAAAAATGTGAAAGTATTAAAATTATTCACAATTTTTGAACACTGTCAAAGTAATACATACATATTACACGGTGGTCATGACATTTTATTTATAATGCCACACTGTGCAAGGTACTGTACATCATTCATAAAAAGGAAGATGTTTACTTTTAAAACTCTTTCAGTGTGAGAGGGAGCAATTCTTTCCCCAATGTTTAAGTCTTACTGCATATTATTTGATTAAAATATCAAAGTTTGGTCATCTGATAGCTCATTTGTGTAAAATGTTTAATTAAATATCATCATATTCTATGTTTTTTTTTTCTTACATTTTAGTGTCCCACCTCTTTACGATAGAAAACTGCGTTACATTATTGTATAAATACAACAGATTGTAATTTAAGTGCACTTTAATGGAGTTTAGGTGTTTTATGTTGTTGTATTATACTTACAGAAGACGACGCCGACACATATAACACCTATAACTGCCATCATGATCATCATCTGGAAAAAAACAACAAAAAAAACCCAACAATAACAGCATTTTCAAGGCAAACAGCGCCTCAGTTCCGTTTAGGTCAGACAGGAACAAATAGAAAGGGCAGATTACAAAATGCAAACTTGGCACAAGAAGTAAGAAAGTTTGTGTTTGATTGATTTCTTCTTTGTAGTAACAATGCTTCTTTGTAATAAATCGTATACTGTTGGAATTTACTTCCCTTTAAATGACACCAAATTTGTAAGGAAAATGCATTTGTGGGTGGCGCCCATGAAAAACTTGCCAAATGCTCTCTGCCAGTACAACAATACAAGTCTGGCACCACCTATTCATGCAGGTCACCAGCCTGGTCACACACTGCAGTTGGATGGCATCCCAGACCCACCAGGTATTGCTGCAAGTCAGCTAAACTGGTTGTGTTGGAAACTCTGCGATGAACAGCATGCCTAAGATGATCCCACAAGTGTTCAGTGAGATTGAGGTCCGGACTGCAGGCAGGCCATTTCATCTTCTCCACTCCCACATTTTGGAGGTAGTCACTGTCATAACCCCACCCTGTGGGGGTGAGCCTTGTCATCGTTGAAGATAGTTTGGATAGCTGGATAAATGGGATTCCAGCTGGTTGCAGAATCTCATCTGGATATCTCTCTGCATTGAGATTGGCTCCAGTGACGACAAGCTTTGCTTTACCAGTGAGGAAGATGCCAGCCCATATTATCATACTTCCTCCACAAAAGACTGTCATTGGAAGAGAGGATTTGCTAAGTTTTTCATGAACACAATCCACATACCCATCTATACCGCTCAGCCCACAAATGCATGTCCCTAACAAATGTGGCCCTTTTCAGTGGAAATAAAGAGGTTTTCCAATGGTATAAGATGTGTTGCCAAGAAGAATTAGATTGACTTATCACAAATTTCTCACTTTTTTTTCCCAATAAATTAATAAATATAAATACTACAGCATGAATAAAACCTGCCAGATTGACAGGAAATCACATGCCCTCTGAGCGGGGTTGGGGGTGAGAGAGATTAATAAATACAAAAGCATGAGAGAGAGAGAGAGAGAGATTGTTATAAACGTGATAATAGTAATTGCAGTGTGTTTAGTAGGGTTTTTAAATAACACAACCTTGTTTTCATTGCAATGGATTATTGTGTTGAATTAACCAACGTTTGGAGTTCTGATGCTTAAGTGGTGAAATCCACAGTTTACTGCAGTTTAATGAAGAACTTCATTGTATTATAACTGACATGTTGCATTTATTGCGACATATATTATATCAGTGTAGGTTCTCATGAGTAAAGCCAAGTCGAAATGTTGGAGAGGAGGAGTTACATCACAGATCACAGCTGGCTCTCTAATCCCTGGCCGTCACTGTAATCCAGATTGAGATTTTCCTTCCTCTATTTCTGACTTCCCTGTCAGTCAAATAGACTCTCCACCTACCCCTCAAAAATAATCTGCCTCCCCTTTGCCACTGATTGGGCCATGAGAACTGCACAGACTGAGGCGGAGTCCAGCTGCCAGAAACCAGGACAGAAAAAAAAGAGCAGATGGATGGATAAACGGTGTGAACTGATGGTGATGGAGAGAAGGAAGATGGCAGCTGGGAAGCGTTTCTATTTTTATGCAGGGTTTCATTTTTCTATTTTAATTCAGGTAAATAAAGTTGGTTTGGAGGGTTAAGTTTTGTGTTTTTACACTAAGGTATTTAAATAACACAAGTATGGGGCGGATATGAAGCATTTCCATGACAAAAAAACCATAAACAAAACAGAACAGACAAAATCTCATAGTTTTAATCCAAGGAATGTCTGTTTATGTGAAACATTTATTTCACATCGCCTACTTAATCAAAATATCTGATTCCATAAACCAAAATGTTGGTGAAAATAAGAGGCTTCCTAAGTTATATTTATAAAATGCAGTACATATGTTATACAGCAGTTATTACAGATGGAATAAGTGTCATTATACATTACCTAATAGTTACAGCGCTAGGACTTTGTGTAAAAGTTTATTACTTTATGTCTGTCATAAATTAACTGGTAAAGTGTTAAAGTTTTTTTATGTGTCAATTGGAGTAAAAATACATTCTGCTGTATTATCCTGACTAAACAAGTAAGTAGAACATTTTTTTGATTTTAGTCCGCTGTGATAAATTGGAGCCTTTGGGCATAGTACTTACTAACTAATGTGTTCTGCATTTCTTGCAGATTAGTTATTTTGTTATAAATACTGTAAATACTATGTATTCCTTTATTTCTGCTATTTGAGGCAGATTAAGATTCTTACAATTGTATGAGGCTAATCCAAAGTAACTGTTTCATGTTATCAGGGTATCAGGAATAAAAAAAAAAAGTATAAGTTTAACATTATCTAAAATTTGTATATGTAACATTTATTTTAAAACTATAATGACTACCTGAGAAATTAGTAAAAATTAGCACCTTCTGCTACCACAGGACAGGTTGTCCTTAGGGTTGTCCTTAGGGTCATGACATGTGTTGCCATCACCATTGACCAGAAGACAATTTTGTAGTCGAACATTAATTTTTAAAAAAATTCTTAGGACCACAAATACAACTGGCTGTTATTAGCTGGTAAATTACTGGTGTAAGTTGCTCGGGGTGCAAGCCGGAAGCCTGCTGCTTAACAGAAATGCTGCTTCTACCTTGTCCAGCAGTTGGCAGCAACAAGTGGGGGAAGGGGAACGCTGCATTTTGATCCACACAGTTATAGAAAACTCGAGTTGTTCTGGAATTTTTCTGGCTTCCCAAAAAAGCACTTTAAAATAGCATGGCACAAAATTGCAGCAGTTTTAAATACGCACATTAATGTTGACAACCATCTCTGTTTTAAATTTAGTAAAACAGTTTTCATTTCAATTGTTAAAAACGTTTTTCAGAACATTTACCAAGATTGCACAGTATCCGTTTTACTTACACTTTACCATCAAGTAATTTAATTTGATATCTCTTGTTCTCTCTGGGAAAAAACTCCTGAATCCTAAAACAACAGGTTCTGGATTCACTGTCCATACGGCCAGCGCAGCATTCTGTGTTGCAGGTACAGGATAAAGGGAACTCTTTGAATCTTCTCACCTTGCAATTTTTCCACCAGTACTTGTTCTTCAACTTAGCAGCACTGCTCTCGAACTGAGAGGCTCCGGCCTGCAAGGCGTCGGCCCGATCGTCTAGTTCTGACAGCTTCTGGTCCCTCTCCAAGACTTTGTCCACATTCACACGCATGATATCCACCACCTGAGGGACAAAAATACTTGTCAGCATCTATCCCAGTGGTAAAAACCGAGCTGATATACACCTGATATAAACCAGTAAATATACCAAACAGTTATCATTGTTTAATAATTTGATTTCTGGTTTTCCATTATGGATTTTTATCAAATTTGACAACACAGTTACAATGTTAAACTTTTTAAAATTAAACTGCAGCCATAAGCTGCTAAGACTATATTTGGGTTCTTATAAGCAAAAAGTATACTAACATATTCACTGAGATTGTGTTAGCTCACACTAATTTCCTCACCTCGTCCACCTGCGCCTGTGTCTGCTGAAGTCGTCTGTTGCTTGTCAGGTTTGGGGCCGCGGCCGGAGGGCCTCCTTCACCTTCTGGGCCCCCAGGAGTTCCTGGAGTACCTGCTGCATCTGGAGTCGACCTGCCGTGAAATGTGAAGATCAGAGAAGAGTTTTCTTAAACGGGCATTTCAGGTACAAAGATGTCTTGGGTAAAAACATCACAAAATGAGAAAGGATGAAACTGGCCTCATGTTCTTACAAACCAGGAGCATGTGTCCACTGAACAGGCTCCTGAACATTATTCACAGACATCTCAAATAATAAAGCAGGTATTAAATAGAGGCAATGACTTTGAATGAGGTGAAACAATCAAATTATAGCCTACAAAATATCTTCAGGGTGAGGTTTTTTCAAACAAAACTCTGATTTTGTTCCAAACCGGTTAAATATTCACTAAATTCTCCAGCTTTTGTTTTATAAGGCTTTCCTCAAAAATAATTTCCTCAAAAGTAAATTGTCATTAACAGATTTTTCTGATCAATTAGAAGAAAGAAATCACTAATAGACCAGTTTTCCCAGTCAACTGGGCATAAAATGTAAAGTTAAGGATGGATAAATGCAAACATCTAGGTAGAGTAAGGACAACATCAAAGATGGTGGAAATTTATGTTTTTCACTGGGTTGGAAGAACCGCCTGATTTACAGCAGAGAAGCCAAGCTATACTTTAGTTACCACACAAAAACGAGAAAAACAGCAGGCAACCTAGGAGCTAAACTGGATATGTTATAGCCTAAGTTAGGAGTTATTAAATGTGAAAGGGATATTCAATTATGAATGAGGTGCAAACACACCCTCCATTTCTGCTACCTGTATGACCCCTTCTCTTTTCCAATGGTTGTAATCAGTCTGACAGAGAGAGGTACCCCCAATCCTTGTGGTTTTTAGTATAACAATGACCACCAGTGGGCTCTAGATGGACAAACTTTATCAGTGTATTATTTTACTTAGTACCCCTACACATAGTCCATTCTAAAATATCCAAACTCTAACACTCCGTAGTTTATTCCAACCTCCCCAACAACCCCGGACCATTCCAAACCCTTTGTGAAGTGCCTTGAGACGATGTGTAGTGAATTAGCGCTATATAAATAAAACTGAAATTGAATTTAATGAGCAATCTGTATTAGCAAGCAGATCATCCTTAACTTTAGTTTGATGCAGGTTAAATGAGCCATATAATGATAACTCTGGGAGGAAAACAAGTGTCTTGATGATACAGGGTGGCCAGCGGTGACAGCGAAATTCTGCAGATCCTGTATTCCTCAATAGAAAGTAAGTTTGGTGAAGGCAAAGCAAAAAAAGGCAAGTTATTTTTGTAGCACCATTCATTAAAGTTTACCTAAAAAGAGAACGTAAATATCTCAAACACCTAAAAGCATTGCATAACAAAAAACATGTTAAAATGAAGATTTAAAATGCAAATCCAAATCCAAGTCATTTGTTTTTGGAAGACAAAGACATGTCAACTGAATGACTATAGGGAATTTTCCTTTGAAGTCACTGAGCTGGGTGTTTGTGGCCCACTTCAATTGTCCAACCATCTTCTTATTCGGGCGAGATTCATTTTTACTCTGGTTACAGCTTAAATTGACTGTGCTTATTATTTTGATGTTCAAAAACATAATTAAATGCAATAACGTACCATCATTGTGTGACAAGGGGTAAAAACTGTGCACTCGTCTCTCACCCAAGCCTAATTAGACACACAGCATCACACATGGACACACCTATATGCTGCCTGATGCAGCCCTAAATCAAAATCACAAAATAATCAGACTAATCTCAATTACAATTCATGGTACACATTAACAATAAAATGGGTAATGTCAAAGGTTGATTCGGCAAAACTGGTAATTAAGAATTTTTTTTTAAAATTTGCATCAACATCCGCAGAAGTGCAAAAAAAGATTGATTTTTTTGTCATTACTGCATTTGTGCTTTTTTTTTACTAGACTGAAATTTTTAAATCAGTTAGTCATTTTCTTCCGCTACTTCCATAGTGGGTCGCGGGGGAGCTGGTGCCTATCTCCAGCAGTCTATGGGCGAGAGGCGGGGAACACCCTGGACAGGTCCCCAGTCCATCGCAGGGCAACACACTAACAACCAAGCACACACTCATTCATACTCCAAAGGGCAATTTAGAGAGACCTATTAATTTATTTTTTTCTATCTGTTTGTTTAACCCACTTATCTGGAAAAAACCCAAGGGACGTTTTAAATCTGGGAGCTTGTTGCCATCTTGCCACCCTGCAGCCCTGATTTCATTTGACTTCATTTTTGCCAGCACTTGAACAACTCCTCTTCCATGTTTATCAGTGCAATTTTTATTGTTTGTGCTTTTATTTGTTTTAATATCAGCCAAATTAATATAACAAAGAAACCGAACAACCTGATAACCTAACAAAATTCATTCATTCATCAATTTATGTGATTGGACAAAACATGCATTTTTGTCTCCTAAAAGTAACTAAAATGAATTGTAGAGATTCAAACTGGTCATCAGATCCAAATATAACACACCCTAACCAAATTCAATTCTTATTTGTTAATAAGGACTAACAGCAAATATATAACCAGCATTATTTCATGCATGTACTCTGTATTGTTCATAGGTAATAGATCTATTATTGGATTGAAGCCTCAAATTAAATAGGGCCACTACAATGTAACAATGGTAATATGCATATGTTTTTGCATTTAGGAATTGTTTTTCAATGAGGCAAATATGAATAATTCATTTCTCAGTGCCTCTAAACAAAGAAACACAAAGAACTAATTAAAAATCAAATCAAGTGCCATAGAATCATGACTCATCAAATTTTGATTTTTGTCCACATAATCAACGTATAAGAGGCTGTAGAAACGCTGCGGTTTTATATCCATGACAAAATGTGCTTGTGGTGAGGTCTGTGAACTTCACTGAGGCATACAGAGCAGAATCACACTAACCAGCAGCTCCTACCATGCTCTAACAGTCAGGCTTGTTTTTCAGAATCAAAATGGAGAAAGATTAGTGCAGCAGCAGCCTGACTGATGGAGATCAACATGCAGGAATTAAAACTCTGCAATCCCCTCCCCCAAACAAAACATACATGTCTTACAATATTTGCTTTTCTACTGTCACATATTTTATGATGTAACGTTTTGGCCTTTATTGACTCGGTGCAGTTGTGTCTGGCTCTTTGAGCAGCACAGTTTAATTTGTGTTATTAAAAAGCAGCTGATGCAAAAGCAGTACACTTTAGCTTTTCCCGGTCACAGCTGATGAATAGATGAATTTTTTAGGCGAGTCAGCCGGTGAGTCACAGTCAGACTCCTGCAGGGTATAAGTGCTGCATCCCCGTAATTTCCAGGTGCTTGCAAACTTAGTTTAGGAAAAGATAAATACAATTACCAAAACTAAATTCATAAAAAGTAAAAGTTGATGTTTCTGGTTAATCAACGTTTATCTGGAGTTTGCAATTCACACCAAATTAAATTTAGTTAATCTTAAAACAGAAGCTGGGTTATCATAGACATTATAGGTTTAAATATAAACTGAAATGGAATAAAACATCAGAGTACTCACATCTCAGCGGAAGGACGATGAGGATTATCTGAGAGGGTGAGGAAAGGTGAGGGCGAGGAGAGCACAGAGAGAGTGGTCCCAGCTCTGTTTAAATTTAAAAAAAAGGACAATGGATTCTGTTGTCCTCTCTCGATGATGTCTTAACTCACCTTTTAGTTTTACGCAGAAGAAAGAAAGAGAAACACAACTGCGCAGATGAAAGAAACAAAAATCTGTCCGTCATCCAGAAGCCCCGCCCCTAAAACCGTGCGCACACATGCAAACACACACACACACACACACTCACACACACGCACACAGTGTCCCCGTCAGAGGCTGTAATACCATAAATCACTGGGGTATAAGTAACATGAACTACAGTGTGTAGCTTAATAAATTGTTCCAGTTGGGGATTATTTTAGCCTAATCACCCGGTCATAACTTCAATTACTTTTTTTCACTTCTTGATCGTTTACAGTCGGGAGAACTGTAATTGCTTTGGTTAGAAATTAAAACAATTTTGGGGAAATCCGTTCAGAAAATCTGGAATGCCAACGTTCATTCAACGCATGCTCTTTTAAAACTACTTGTGTATCTGCTCTTTCAACCGCTAGAGGGCGCATGAAAACTTAATTCCACCAATAAACAACCGACCCTTGATACTGTTCCGGATAAGCACAACGACACAAAACTGTTGCTAGCTAAAAGCAGCAAGTTGCTTAAATGTATCAAAAGGTGACCAAGTATCAGAATAATAAAAAAATATGTTTGAATAAATAACATTTCTAATGCAAATACTGTTTAAAGCATTTGCCAAAAAAGATGGGTTTTTAGCTAATTCATTTGAACTTGAAATGTTACGTAGGCTAAACACAGCCTGGTGTGATAATCCAATGTCTTTGTAAAGTGTGAGTTATAATTTAATGGTCTTTTACTAATTTAATTATGTACCAAAATATTTAGTTTTCCTAATTTAGTTCTAAGATAGTTATGTAAACATCTATTTAGTTAATTTGTTAACTAATAACTTAATTTGCTACTCTAAATCCACGTCTGTGGATGTTGAGTATAAATTTGTTCAGTTAATTTAAATTGAATAGTCCTTGAATCTTAGGTCAAGTTAAATTAAGCTTGGATATGATTAATTCTAATAAAATTTGGGTAAGGAAAATATTTAAGATGCAATGCAATTAACTGTGAATGCAACCCAATAAAACTTTTTAAGCAGTCATAATATTTTAAATAAGCAGTGAACTTTTTGGTGTTTATAAATTTAACCATGATTGGATTTGATCAACTTTCCTTTGCTGTGCTGTACCAATGAAGAGCAGAGATACATAAAAAATAAAGCAAGGGGAATCAGAAATCAGCTTGTTTGGTTTCACTAAGTTACTGAACCCATACCATAATTGTTTGTGTCCTGGATTTTTGATATAAATGTTTTTTTTTTGGCCATTAGATGATTGGCACATCTTTTACTTTTATATTGCTATAAATCTGTAGAGGACATTTAATAGTCCAGTTACTACAATGAATCATGAATTACTACGAATCTTGCTGAATTTATCCAGCAGCAAAATAAGGTATAAGACGAACTCTAGCATATTTTGATTGGCACTTAGGGAAAAAAAAACTTTACAGGATGATAATGGCAAGGTCTTATGTGTCTCAGACGTTGCTTTGTGAAATCATATAGTTCCAGAGGGACATTTTAAAGTGACCTAGAGAAAAACAAAAGTCTTGTCAAGGAAAGGTCAAATCTGAGGTGTGTGTGCTCTGCATAATTTTCAAATTGTTTTGTCTGCAAAGTCTTAAATGGTTGGCTTAAAATTTAACGTATGATGTGTCTGAAGGCCTGTTAAAAGCCCCCACAGTGCTGGGTGAGGCAAACCCATCAAACATAATTTTACACTGAGCCCAGAGAGTGTAATGTGTTGACACAGCACAGCTGTTTGCCCCCGGCAGCTATTTGTTCTCTTGGCTGTTTCAGTGTTTGCTCCTCTTTATTGATCTGCTGTGAAGTTGTTGGTTTGCAGCTCTTGACCCCCGGCTTTTTGCTCAGCCAATTTAACTGTGTGAAAAGGAAGCAATCACAGTTAAATCATTATAGGAACAAAAAGACTGATCTCATACTAAATCAGTGCAGCTAGAACATTTTTTTTTTTGACAACACATTTGTCAACACAATTTTTTTTAAAATTGTATTTAATGAACAGATAATACGATTTCTATTCTTTTGACAGATTGTAAAGGACAAAAGCAGTTCTGCCTGCAAGCAGTCAAAAAGTCATATTCTCTCATTTGAACTTTTAGCAGTAAAATGTTTTGCTGAGGCATGTGTCTCTGTGTTACCCTTGAAAGGACTGGCGACCTCTCTGAGGCGACCTCTCTCCCATTTACTGCTGGAGAATCTTAGAAGACTCTTCCAGGACCCTGGGAGGATTGAGTGAATATAAAAGATGGATGGATTGATACAATGCTGTGAAAAAAAAATTTGTCCCTTTACAAATTTATTTTTTTTGTCTTTTAATGTTGCACATGAACAAATGTATTTGTCTAACAACAAAATTGATTCTGGTCATTGTCCTGCTGCTTAACCTAAGTGTGCTTGAGCTTAAGATCACAAAATGATGACTGCAAATTCTCTGGTAGAGAGCAGAAGAGAGCATGGTTTCACCAGTTATGGCAAATTGTCCAGGTTCTGAAGAGGCAAAGCAGCCCACAGACCATCACACTATCACCACCATGTTTGACTGTTGCCATAATGGTTCTGTTTCTAAAATGCTCTCTTAGAAACAGGATGCACACCTTCCATAGAGTTTCACTTTTGTCTTGTCAGTCCACAGAACATTTTTCCAAAAGTCGTGGGGATCATCAAGATGTTTCTGGGAAATTTGAGATGGGTATTTGTGTTCTTTTTGGCCAGCAGTGGTTTTCGCCTTAGAACTCGCCTTAGAACTCCAATAATGACATCTTTCCCAGTCTCCTCCTTATTGTTGAATCATGAACTTTGACCTTAACTGAGGCAAGTGCAGACCTGTACTACCAACAGGTCTGGCAGGAAAGAGGCCTGAGTTTGTCTAGTGAAACTGAACAAATAAATCAGGTTAATCACAGTTAATTCACAATTTAACATACATCTTTTTCTATTTTTCTGAGGTTGGGGTGCAGTAACAACAGTTTCAGGAGAGAAACCCGAACATTTCTCTCCAGGTCAATATATGGAATCCCAAAGAACTGCCAAGTCAGAAAAGATGTACATTCATTTCAATGAATTCTGGGTCTGACCGGCATCTCTTCCCTGATTATCAGTAAACCCTGTTTTATATTGAGAAGCAGGGGCTTTAAGCTGAGCTCATAGATTTTCTTTTTAGTTCAGCTCTTTCTTTCCCATAATAGGCCGGAGTATAGGCTGCATTACTGTTGATGGAGCCCAAAACTATCTTATCTCACATTCTGTCCTTCCGTCACTCCAGACACTTGGAGTCCTTTTCTCAGAAAGGACCTCACCTTAAGGTAAAAAGGGAAATATACCTTTTTTCATTAGAAGATCATGGCCAAGAACTAGAAGAGCTGGCTCTCATCTCTGCTCCGTTCACTTTTGTCTGCGAACCCAAAATTACTGCATTATTACTGCAGTGGGACTATTGTCCATTTTGTGCCTTTGGTTACAGGAGCTCGACAGCCAATGAAAGCTACCCAGCACCCCATACCCCACTGGTGCCCTCATTTAAAATACCGCAAGGATATGGTCCACAAAAGAACGTTGGGGGGAACAAAGCAAAACCTCTATATCCACTTATGATCTCTTTGAAGGCAAATAAAAACGCATTCTCACAAAATGCTGTGTAAAACCCCAGCATTTCAATCAGAAACTTAAAGAGTTAAGCTATCAAAGCAACATGTTTAGATGTAAACATAACTTTATAAAGATTCTGATATGTTGGTAAAAGCAATAAAGATGATTTAATGGCAGTTAAATCCCAGGTAAAATCTTTATTTCAATAGGAAACAGAGATAGTTCTGTCACAATGAACAAGGACACACCTTTGCAATATAATTTATTCTGTTCATCATATGACTTTGTTGTGATCAAACACACAGCTCTGCAAATCAAGCAAAAAACCCATAAAAAACTCCTGCAATTCTAATTTAGCTCAGATTAAATAATTTCTCAACATCTTGCTCACACACATTGTTATCTTTCAGAATCAAGCCTGCAGCAGATGATCTTCAGGTAATCAGGTTTGAACCTGAGACAGTCTTGTTTCATGATTTTTTTCACTTGCTAATGACTTGTTTTCTAAAACTTGCAGCTACTCTGTTGTGGCCTCAACATTAAACGAACAATATGGGAGAACTTGTGTACATTTTTTGGCTGAAAAGAAGAATGCGTAAAAATAGTGCAGAGTAACAGAATCTACCAAGACGTTTCACGTACGTACACTTGTAAATGTGTTCGTTAGAAAGAAAGATACAACTAAAAACATCTGAGGATCATGGGTACAGAAGAGCAAAAAACACAAATAAACATATAAACTGTTCTCAGCAAAGTAAAAACAAAAACAGCCTGAACTAAAACTTTAATCGCTTCTAGAAATCTACATGTATATTGCACTGACTCCAGCTTTGCTGTTAGGATCCAAGTTATTCAAAACACGGTTTTGGCCAAACATAAAACAAGTTAAACTGCATTAAAAATCAGCAAAATTTACATCATTAGACACAAAGCTTGCAGCATTAATAGGTCAACATTGGACACAGCGCTGTGATCAAATACAATATTACAGCTCTTCACAAAAATGGGCAATCTACAGGTCAGACAAATACTTCAAAGCAAATCTGTGTGGCCTGGCATGAGATCACCGAAAAATAAATGTTTACTCTTAATCCTGGCTCCAGATCTAAACAGAGGGGCAAACTACTTTTAGTTTAAACCACCTCCTCATGTCTACTACAAAAACCTTTTTTCTTTTATTATTTTTGCAAATTGTGCAGTTTTTTAGTAAACTAAATATAGCAAATGACCATTATAGGCCACTGAGTTATATGTAATTGTGTTTCATGTATAAAAACTTCTTAGGCTTAAACAATTGAATGAAAACACTTCAAATAAAAAAGGAAATTAATAAAACGCATAATCAGTCTCATTTTTATCAGAAATGTTTGCCTAAATAGCAAATTATGTATAATTTTACATGATCTTCCAAAACAAACATTTGGCATTTGGTTTTCTTCATAATTAAAATGAAAATAAATCTTTCACTTTTTTTGTAACTTAATATTGTTTTTCTTTATTTTTCAGAGACTTAGCTAGTTTTTTAAGATATACAGTTTTACCCCAAACAATTTGGCTACATTTATAAACCAAACCTTCAAAGAATTGATCAAAATCAAACCTACAATGAATATTTTGGGACAGCACAACATAACTATTCCCTTATAACCCCAGAACCAAAACAATTTAGAATCAGATCAGCCTCAGAGCAAAGTCAGAAAGTTAAAAACTGCGTTAAATATTACATTTTGATCATGGCTGTCCATGTAAATGAAACACTTATATAGTTCAAGCTTTAAACAAACATTATCTTAATATTTGTATTAATAGTCAATATCACCTTTCACTAACGCTGAACAAATTGAATTTGTTTTTAGATGTATTTACGGACTTAGAGGACTTTTTTTAGAAATGACATCTGAAAAGGTTTATTATTCTAAAATAAACAATTTTAAACCTAAAATAAATGCTAAGAAATGAAGGGAATATTTTTCATATTTATTTTAAGTGACGTGTGCAAACTACATTCTTTTCTGCCTTATTGTCCTTCTACTTAAACATGGTTGCTGAAAGCTTTTTAACGGACTGTGCAAATAACAAGCTTCCACACTAAACAATCATGTTATTGTGTATAATAATTCGCATTCGTTCCATCTCACAGAGTTAACGTCAGTGTTATTTTTTTAAGTGCATCGTTTTTGTCTTTTATATGTAATTACAGTTGGTAACCACACGAGGACAACGGTTTACAGATCAGTGGGTGTATTTTTCTTTTCCTTTGATATTTCTCCAGGTCACACTGAATGTAACTAAATGTTGCTTCTGAGAGACGCTGGAGAATATTTTCTTTCTACTTTAGGAAGAAAACAAAACCCAAGTCTCTACTTTTGTTTCCATTTTGCTGCTTCGGCTGATTTTCTGGCTATGTGGTCAAAAGAGCTAGACAAATGTAGGCAGTTTGCAGAAATGCCAAAGATGTCTTTTTACCTAAAAAAACTCTTAATAAAGATGTCGTTTTTATTTTCAATTGTCCTGAAACACTCGAGATGGAACCAGCAGAGTGTGGTTGAGTGTCAGGGTTTTCTCCAGTTCATAGGTGGGATGCCAGCATTAATGTTGCAAAAGGAATTACTGCTGTCAGAGTTAGTAGGGACAGTCAGATTCTTCTTCTCCTCCTTTTCAGAGTCGTCCACTGTTGGTATGATGAGAGGGTTGGATCTTCTGTAATGAAGCACAGAGGACCAAAAATTTATGTTTAACAGGCTGGAGACTTCTGCAAACTTATGATTCCCTCCTTTCGTATAGGACAGGTACAAAACTAAAAGCCAAATGGGAAGAGTATTTTGGGAAATACATAAACGTAATGTTGATAAAATCATGCTCCCTAAAACTAACTTTAAGTTGAAGTCATGGTCATTATTATTAGAAATTAATCATGATATTAAGCACTGTGTTTTGATTTATAATACCTTGCAAAAATATTTATACAACAAAAAAAAAAAAAAACACTGAAAGCCGCAGAAAGCCACATTTGCAGCCTCCCACAAGCTGTGCAGGGGACCCAGCAAACGTGGAAGAAGGAGTTCTCGACAGATGAGATTGAAAGAGAACTTTTTGGACTACAGAGAATATACTCTGTGTGGGGATATACACCATCACCAGCATCCTGGAAGAAAACCTGCTCCAGCCTGCACTAGTCTATTATACATAATCCCAATGAAATAATTTTAAAGTTCTGGTCGCAATGTGATAAAAGTGTAAAAAAGTTTAAAGGATGTGGATATTTTTCCAATTCACTGAGAAGAAAAACACATTCTTGGTTGCTTTTTTTTAACATTGATAAAACTAATGTACTGAAATTCCACATTAATCTCAAACTGAAAATTACCTCCCTGAAATCTTAACTCATTTCAATCTTTAAGTTTTTGTCTTGCTCTAATTTTGACTGGAACTGAGGTTATCCTTATATGTGGTCTGGACAGCTCACTGTAGACAAAGAATGTGGATCAGTATTACACTCTGGGACTCTGTTTACAGGAAATCTAACATTAATCTGTTCATTCTTAGCCAAATGTATTGGCTGTTGCTAACTGCTGGATAAGAATATAAAGCAGCTGTAATTTCCACGCTGTCACCCAATTGTTGTAAAAGCTCTAGAAGATTAGTTGCTGAATTCATAAATGGCCTTGTCTGGTTAAATTCAAGAGAATTCAAGAGATCTACAAAGAGGTTTAGAACAAAGGTTGTCGACATATGCATTATGTTCAACAGGATATGGCTTTAGAGAGTACTATTTATGGCTACCTGTTATATTCTTCAAATCTCCTGAGTCATCCCACATTTTTATAAAAGATCTTTGAGTGTTTTAAATATATTTAAAAGGTTCTCTGTGAACTTCGGTTGCTTTTACTCCAAACCAGCAGAAATGTTGCATAAAACCATTAAATAACACCTGAGGCTGACTCAGGACTTCTGCACATTATCAAAATAAACTTTTAAATGAAAATAATATCATCACATTAACATCTGTTTCTTTGTGTCCCAACAAGTAAGGCTAAGTTCCTGTGGTTTACTTGTCTCCGCTCTGCGTTATGAGTCTCCTGCAGGTCTCCATCTGAACATCCAGCCCTCTCTTCATGGAACACATCTCCATGTACTCGTGCAGGTGGCGGTTCATGTCGCTCTTGGCTGTGGCCAGTTCCAGCTGAGAAGAACACCACACATATTAAAATCCCAGGCTGGGTTTCTTTACATTAACAGATACTTTATCAACCAGAGAAGTTAAAGTCCCAAGCAACCGTCTCACCTCTATTTGGTCAATAGTTTCCTGGTATTCTTTGTCTCTGGATTTAAACATGGACTCTGTGTCTTTAATCACTTTCTCAATGGACTCATCCTGCTGGAAGAATAACACAACAAACAAATGTGTTGTGAAGCCTTAAAAAGATGTGTACACAATATTTTTTCATTGTAATTAATAAGAATAATGCCTGAATTACACATTTGACAGAACTGGGGGAAGGATTTTTCATTCAAAATAGCAATCTACAAAAATCCATGTGAAGCTATTGATTAGTCACCTCTAAATTATATATAAATACCAACAACTTGAGCCAATGACCATCTTTAATCTGTTCAATTGATTCATTTCATTTAGAAATGTATGGTACTGAAGAAACTGTTCATCCAAACTTTTTGCCACGTAGACAAAAGTCCTCAAGTTGAAAGTACACAATAGCCACAAAAATTCTAATTCATTTTAAATGAAAAACCCAGAACAAATTGTATTGTGAAATTCTTCATTTTTACCTGCTCAACAGTGAAGAAAACATGAAATATTTCAATGAAACAAACAAAGCAGCCTGATTTGCTTTAGCTGTTTTTAGGAAAACAATCTGTAAATAATTTCAGAACATAAATAGATTCTTACAGGTAACATTTTTTCAGTCTGTTATGGATCGCTCTTTCTTCAACAACGTATGTGTATTTAGCCAAATTTTACAAATGAGAACGCCATATTCTGCTTTTTCCCTGGATGTTTGTGTTCCTATTTATTATGAAATATAAGTAAAACTAAGAAACATAGCTAATAAAACACATATATTTTGTGTTGTACCTTATTTTTTACATTTTAAGAATACTTTATTTTGTCAATGAAAATCTTATCATAAAGAATTAAAGAAGCATTCATCTGCAACAACTGCGTGTATTGGTGGGTCAAATTTCTGCCGAACTGAATTGTGGTTGGTACAGATACCAGTGTTGATACTTGGTTGCTTTAGTGGTACTCAGATGAAATGTTTGAATCAGTTATACAAAAGGCACATTTTGATACATTAACTGTGATGTAGAGCTAATAAACACCAACAGACAAGGATCAGAAATTCCAGTATGAACTGAACTGGACAACACTACCATCAACGATTTCATCAGATGTGCAGATAAACTGCTTACCTGCAGCTATAATTAGGTTTTATAAGCAAGGCAGCCATATTGGTTTTGGAGGTTGGGGTCGGTGAGAAACCTCCAGCTGCTTCACTTGGAAATGGGAAATGATGAAATAATAATGGAATAAAAACAGAATAAATATATAAACTGGATCCTTCAATCAGTCATGCACCAATAAGAATGAGAATGTTCTTTTTTTACTTGTTTTTATGACAAAACAAGTAAGTCCAAGTTTAACCTTAAGTTTGCAGGGATAACATATAGAAACAAAATGCCTGAAACACCTGTGTCAGTAATCTCTTGGGGTTGCCCTGTTTCGTTTTTGGCATTTTCACTAAGCAGGTCGCTGGCTACCTCTGGTGGATTATCTTATTTAACAGGTCACTGGTCACCAGGAGAGGGATGTCATCAACGTCATCAGACTGAAGATAAGACATTGGACTGAAAATAGCTCATGGACCCAGGACATATAAATGGGTGGAGGTAAAACTGCCTACAGTAGGAAATTCCTTCCTTGAATGTGGGGATAAAAGCTCTGGAGAGACTATAGAAATGGAAGCAGGTGACAACAGTAAAGTTTCCAAACTGTTTACTTTCCAAGTTTAGTCATTTTGATGTTTCAGATAGTACTGTGTAAAAATGATAAATTTATCCTTATTTTTTATTTGATTTAAAAAGTACTGAGGCCTACTTTGAATCTTAAAAAATGGTTGTGAACTAAAGTTCTCCAGTTCCTCTGAGTTAGGTTTTTTAAACCAGCAGCTTTACAAAGACCAGTTTTTTTTTAAATGAAACCATACAGAAGCTTGTTACAAACATACAGCTTTATCTAATTTGTTTAGCTGGATTTATGAAAAGGAAAAAGGCTCCTCTTGCTAAATACAGAAAAATATTGCAAATTAACTATTTATTTTTAATCTTATCTGAAAATTAATAACTTGTCTTGTGCATAGAAAAAGTATTCTTACGATTTAAACATTTTCCAAATGTATAACATTATAACCTACAACTGTGTATTTTGTTGGGACTACATGTTAGAGGCCAACACAAAGAAACATAATTATGAAGTGGAAGAGTTATTATTTTGTAAAATCGCCTTTCATTGTGATTACAGCTGCAGGTCTTTTGGGGTATTTTTTATCAGTTTTGGACATCCAGAGACTGAATTTTTTGCTCATTCTTTGCAAAATAGTTCAAGCTCAGTCAGACTGGATGGTTGTAAACATCAATTTTCAAGTCTGGCCAAGATTCTCAGATAATCTAACGCCTTTACTTTGACTGGGCCATTCTAATAAATTACTAAGGTGTTACTTAAACCATTTCATGCCAGCTCGGACTAACTGGCTACATTACAATCTTGCTAGTACTGGGTTAGACCCCCTTTTACCGTCACAACTATGATGCAAACTTCCACCCACAACATTCACCACATCCAAAAGGATATAGTGACTGTAGGGGAACATTGGAGTACAGTAAACCCACTGTCATTTTCAAGAAACCAGTTAGAATTATTTGAGCTTTTTGACAAGTAACATCCAAATTTTGATCCTACCAGGTAAAGGTAAAGATAAAGAGAGTCATCGAAACATGCATTGTTTTTCAATAACCAATTAGCCAATTTTGGTGAGTCTGCATAAATTATAGCTCTGTTTTCCTGTTCTTACTGTTATTATACTATTATACTATTATTCTCCTCTCATTTCAGATATATAGTAAATCCCAGTAATGGTTGTTTGTGAATATTCAGCAGTTTCTAAAATCATCCCAGCCCTTCTGAAACCAACAATCAGGCTGCATATAGAGTGACTTAAAAGTCCCCTTTCTTCCCCTTCCGATGCTCGATTCGAAATTCAGTAAGTCTTCTTCAATGCATTTAGATGCCTTACTACATTAAGTTGCAGTGATTGGCTGATTTCCTAGCACTGAGCAAGGAAATGAACACATGTACTAATAAAGTGGCCACTCAGTGTTTAAGATTGCTTTCTTCCAGTATGGCCCTGCATGAACCTCCATCCATCTTCTTGTTAACTCTGGTCAGCTTTCCTGTCCCTGCTAAACAAAAGCATTACACAGCATAATGCTGCCACCACTATCCTTCATTGTAGAGAATGGTGTTTTCAGGGTGATGCGAAGTGATACTTTTCCTCCACACAGAGCTTTTGCATGTAGACCAAGAAGTTACATTTTGTTCTTGTCTGACCAGAGCATTTTCTTCCACACATTTTTTTAGGAAACAGTTCACTTGCTTCCTAACTTTCCTAAGATTTTTGCTAGTAATTCAAAAGACATGTAGGGAAAAAATAAAAAAATGTAATGTGTGCGTACCTCTCCCTGTGTTTCAACTCCCAGTGTGCATCCAGGAAAATCTTCCCACAGCAGAAGAGTTTCATCACTCTCCTCCCAGGCCAGACTGTCACAGTCATCTTCAAACTCACACTCCCTCCTTCACAGCAGATGCAGACCCGTCAGCTACATGATGATTTATCGTTGCTTTAACATTTTTAATGTTCAGACAAACAATACCTACAGGTGATTCAGCATCCTCTGCATTTGTTCGTTTATCAGACTGGCTGACGTGCTGCTGGACTCCTCGTCTCTGGCTCCGCCCCCCTCGCTCTCTGACATGCTCAGTTCGTCTCCATCCCCGCTCTTTTGTGACTGCCCGCTCGGCTTCCTGGTGCGGCGGTTGGAAGCTGATGGGGGAGTGGGAACCTGATGGGTGAAGGCATGTAGATTTAACCCAGTCGTAAGGGTTTTTATGGGACAATCGTTGATGCAGACGTACCTGGAAGATGGGTATGACATCCTCGCAGTTCCTCTGCTGGGCGACGTCACACAGACGAGCTGTGATGTCAATACGCCGGCAGATATCCATGTCCACCTTCATGGCCTTTTCTTGAATCTTGCTCTCCAGATCAGACAGGTCCTGAAGAAAACCGATAAAAACAAAATTCTGTTGAGCCTGGTTCTGCTGGAGGATTCTTCCTGTTAAAAGAGAGTTTTTCTCTCCACTGTTGCTACATGCATGCTCAGTATGAGGGATTGCTGCAAAGTCATCGCTAGTGACTGTCCACTGTCTCTACATGCTCATCCAGGAGGAGTGAATGCTGCAAGTCACTGACTGGTGCAATCTGCTGGGTTTCCTTAGATAGAAAAACGTTTTATCCAATTTGAATAAATAACTGAATCTGACTGCACTGTTCAATGATTAGGACTAATTGGAATGTATGTACCTGAGTTTTGTGAAGTGCCTTGAGACGACATGTGTTGTGAATTGGCGCTATATAAATAAACTGAATTGAATTGAATTTTTAACAACAATAGACACACTAGAACAGACTTACGTTGCTAACAAGTCCTTTGAAAAGAACAAGCTCTGCCTTGAGCTGCTTCACCCTGAGAGCCAGCTCATCTTGACACACTTCACTCTCCTGCAGGTCCTATAAAACACAAAGAATTGCATGAAGTAAAAAGACTGCATATCATCTGGTCTAAGGACACATGTACAGCATGTAGCGATACTTGTGATAATTCGAAGTGATCCTACCTACAAGCAATGCTGAAACAGCACTGAAGAAGATAAAACCAATTTGGAATATAGTTAACGTAAAATAATGTGGCCATAGTGATAAATAACAAAAATCTGAAATAAAAAACAATATTCTAGAGATAATCTGTGCAAATGAAAACAGAGCAGATATGAAGTGAAATACCCTTTTCACCTCTCAGATGTATGAGCGTATAGTGAATAGTTAAGGTTCCCAGGCCCACAGAATCAGAAATCCTCCATCACACTCGACAGTAAAACTGCAAAGAATAATCGTAATTGTTTTCGCAATACCAGCGCAATCTTGCAACCGCAAAGGACTGTTTGCATCCAATACTTTGTAGGATTATATTTCAAGTGCTATGCTTCCAAGTTTGCATGTCTAACATATGTTTGGCCTGTTGGAACGACTTCCACTGCTCTCAAAGCCCAAACCTGACAAATATAATACCTGTCCAATAACTTATATATTTTACTAAAAGAATATATTAGCCAAGATACTAAAACTCACAAAGAGTGGTGTGGACATTTTAAGGAAGAAAAGTAAAGAAAAGAATCAGGAAAATGTTGGTTAATGTCAATCAAAATCTTTATTAAAAAGCTTAGCGATAGTATTGCAATTACATGTTTTCCTAATATCATGCAGTTCTATTTAACAGTGGGCACGTGATCTTTTTTATATTTATCTTTCACCTCTTCTGTTTCTGTCTCTAATGTTATATGATACAGCAATACAGTGACTTCCTGATAGTAGCAGCTGTTGATAAGTGACAGCTGTGAGTTAAAAACCAGACCCACCATCAGTAGTGGAAGCCCAAGTTTCCTAACCATGAATCAATATGCAAGCAGTGGTGTAGAAGAATGGGTAAATGTGACATGCAGCATTAAATGCTTGATTAGTTGGTAAGACTACAAAAAGCTACATGATTACAGGCCAATTACTATCTGCCATTCGTAGGTCTTCACATTCAATCTAATTATTACTTCTCCTGTTTGTTAAGGCTGCTCAGTGGTGAATTATGTATTTTCCAAATTGGAAGACCTATTTCTAAAGATAAGACAACTCAGATACATTATTTTCTCACTCTTAAATAGAAATGCGGGATATTTAGAAAACATGAGATTGCTATACAGTTGTTGAATACTGCAATGATGATACAGGTTGGTTGCAATTAACCCACCTTAGTATTGGGTTAAATGTCTTTATACACCCAAGAATTTAATGGACATCCCATTTTTAATCTATATGGTTTAATATGATGTCAGCCTGACCTCTGCAGCTATAACTCTTCTGGGAAGGCTTTCCACAATGCTTAGCAGTGCATTTAAGGTCATTTTTGACCACTCTTTTTAAAGGTGTGTTTGTGAGGTTAGACCCTGATATGGGACGAAAGGTTCTCTGCTCATAGTCATCCTAAAGGCCAAGTTGTTCCACACTAAACCTGCTCATCCATGTCTTTATGGACACCAGACTTTACACCTGATACAATGGAGTCAGGAAAGCGTCATTTCCCCGGCAACTCCCAGAGCCTGACTGATCCATTGGATTGCCAGGCAGAGAGGGATGATTCATCATTCCAGCAAACACGTCTCCACCTCTTTAGAGTCCAGTGGAGGCGTGCTCTGCCTTGCAGCCGTTGATGTAAATCTTGGTTGTATCTGCTCGGCAATGCAAACCCATTCCTCTAGAAGCACTGCTCTTAAGCTAATCTGATGGCCACATGAAGTTTGGAGAACTCTGCAGAAAGTTGGCTACCTCTGTGCAGACTACACCTCAGCATCTGCTGACCCCGCCGTGTGATTTTATGTGTCCTACCACTTCATAGCTGAGTTGTTGTCATTCCCAATCACCTTCACTTTGTTATAAAACTTCTCACAGTTAACTGTGGAATATAGTGGGGACATTTAACAACCGGACTTAATGCCCAGATAGATCTTATCATATTACCATTCTGGAATTCAGTGAGCTTAAAGATAACCTGAGTTAACACAAAAAGCTGTTTTCAAATCATGATTTCATTTATTAGAGGGAAAAATTATCTTCCCACACCAACCTTGTTTAAGATAACGGATACCTAAGCATATTAACTTTAATCAAGCTGTGAAATGGTTACATACGTCCTCAAGTTCAGCAACCCTCTCCTGCAGATCCATTCTGGCTGCATACTCTTCCTCCCATCTGTGAACAGACAGAAGTAAAACGTTTTAACAGGAAATGATAACGAAGGGTCAGCTCTTTGTAACATTAACTTTTAGATCCATTTTCACAACAGGAAATCACTTATCTACTGGAACACATTTGCCACCTAATTTGAAGTTTAAAAAACTAGTTACATACTTATTATTTTTGCTTTGAACTGTAATATTGATTTTTTGTTGCAGAGTTTGAGCAATATAAATGTTTCTTAGATGAAACAGATAAAGAATTTTCCTCTAAAGCTTTGAGACAAAATCTATCCCCCTCTGTCTGACCTATGCTGTGCAGTACCCGAGGTTCGTCTAAGTGATAATATTACCCAAGTGTTGCATAAGCAGGAAGTATTCACAGTGGCTGCTTCAGTGCTCACAGTCAACATGGAGCGAAGACAGAAATAAACAAAAACAGACAGAAGTTACAGCAGGAGCACATGCTTAGATGCTTGTTGGTATGTTTTCCCTATGCAGGAAAACACAGAACAATGCCACACAAAAGATGTTTGAGTGGAGCATTAATAGGGTTACATTTGGACAAATAAATTGGCTTGCTATTCCAGAATGATATCTGAGTGTAAATAATGCCTCATGTTGACTTTTAAAATGCCCAAATCTAACAGATTTTTAATCCTTTTGTATGCAATGTAGAGAACTATGAAAAAAATGCAGCTGATCAGATGCTGTTGCTACATTTCACAGCATCTAGTCTAAGATCATCTCATTAACACAATTATAAACTGTCACCTCAATTAAAATGATTGATCTTTTTCTATATCTTGTTGCAAATTCTTATATAATTTGTCATAAATGACTTTGCATGTCTTGACATTCAAGTATAAGGTCAAGCTTATTGTCATGTGCATTAAGCACATTGTGCACAAAACTGTTACAACACACCCAGTCCTTGATCTAACTCAGTCTACAAAAATTAAAATAATTGATTGATCAATTCAAATTTATTTAAATTTAAATTCAAAATACTATATTACCCCAAAATGAAATTAAATGTTATTGTAACAAAAAAAAAATTCAAAAGCAGTAAAATAAATAAATAAATAGCAGATGGCGGTTTGCATGAAAACGCTATAAATAGGGGAAAATGAATACATTTTGTCTTTCTTGGTAAGACTCGATTAGTGGAGATAAAAACAAAATGTAAACATTAATGTTAATCCACCAAGATGTAGGCCTTTGATTTAAGTAGTGTCCTACTGATCCCAGTAGTGACACTGACCCTGGTCAAATGCAAAACTACTGAGAAGCAATTAAAAAATGAGGAGGGATAAAATATCTGTGGCCTCCACATCTTTTGGGGGTCATCTCATTGTTGGCCGTTTAGTCTGTTGTAAATTTCTTCAAGACCAAAACAGCTGATGCTGATTACCAATCCTCTACTACTGACCAGATCAATATTCCAGATGTTTAACTGATCTGATATCATAGTCTACTCAGGGAAACGATAAAAGCCTATTTCAGCTGCAGTGACCAGAGCCAGTGAGAAACGGATACTCTGATCTGGTAGATGGAGAGTAGGGGGCGGAGGAGGCAAGGAGAGAGTGCTGCTGTCCTTGTGGCAAGTCCGTTTTGAAGTCTCAACACGTTGCTCTGCAGGGAGGTCTCTGATTGATTGCCTAACATACTCACATTTTATTCCAGCAGGATCATTTTGATGACGTCAAACTGCTGGCTGATGTCTGATCTGGTTATGATGTCCGCAGTGAAAGTGTTCAAGGTACTGCAGAGGGGCTGAGAAGTTTGAAGAATGAAACATGAGCACCGCCGCAGTTCACTTATGAGATTAACATTCCAATTCAGTCCATTGAACTGAACTGAATTGAATTGAAGTGGATTAAACTGAAATGTACTAGTCTGGTAAATTAGGATTGAATAAACCTTTATGCAAAGGAACTGGACTGAATTGGTTTGTAACTGGATTTATTCTGGACAATTTTAATTGCTTTTGTAAAGTGCCCGAGATCAGCTTTGCTGCGCATTAAAAATTAACATATAAATAAACAGAACTGATATGGAAATAAACTGTGTTAAACCGAACTGAACATGTCTGTATATGAATTTGATTGGACACAATTTTATTTGGACTGAATAAACTGAATTTAATTGAACTCTACAGCATATAACTGGATTTTGGTTTTTTGCTTTTCGGTTTACATTGCAAGTGATGTGATTTTCGTGAACTGGGATTACATGAATAGACTGAATTGTTTTAAAATTAAATTAAATTTAAATAAATTAAATATTTTGTAAGTCAACCATCACAAACCAATTTCTTTGGTTTGTACATTTAAAAGCCACAAAACAATTAATTTAGCTTAACATGAAGGTTTACCATAGAGGACAACTAAACTGGCACTGAGTCCGCACACAAACAGAAGACCAAGGATGTCAAGCCGCAGTTTGACATCAACATTTGTAATGACTTTGCTAAATCTTTATCACTTTTTAATGTTATGGATCATCCGTATGTATTTCAAACCCTAAACAGTCTCAGTTAATTGACTACAACCAATAACAGTCATTATATAGCTATATTGTAACCATTCAGGTCGGTCATTTTGCATATGTCAAGACTAATGTTGAGTCACATTCATAAAGCTTTTGCTTCTAATGTCAAAAAAATTAACTGCAAAGCAAAACATCACATCATGACTAGCCTTATAAATAAACAGAAATCTTTATGCTGTCATTTCTCTGTTTTCTCCTTCAGCAAACAGAGTATGGGTCATTATAACGCCTTAGAGCATCAACTGCTGAAGCCAACGCTGACATTATTCTCAGAGTTGAGACTGACTGCTGCTTCCATTAGTAGAAACAACTCTTAAATGAGTTAAACAGTAACTGTGTAGCACATTTTCCTATTTTTACCCATTTTTTAAATGAAGGAATCAGCAAAGACAGCAGGAAGGAATGTAAAAGATGCAAAGAAAGGTTCAGAGAGCAATTCTGAGACGATATGCAGAGCACAGCAAAGCTGGAGATGAAGAAATGTTGCCAGGTGAACACACAGGCAGGAGACAGAAGGGAAAACATGGAGAAGTGCATGGAGAGGAGACAGTGAGGGTGAAGGCAGGCTGGGTTACATCACCGCTGGCAGTCACAGGCTGGTGCTGCATTGCAGGCAGCAAAACAAAAGTCAGCAGAGAGCTGGAGGAGGACGAGGAAGAGGAGGAGGAAAGGATAAAAATGGAGAAAATAAAGGATACAATATAAAGGAATAGAATATAAATACAATGTATTGTTCATCAGTGTTAAATTCAGGTGTAACCATCTTTACACAAAATAAGCAAGTCATTTACAGGGAAACGGTAGAAAAATATGGAGAACACTGTAAACCAGGCATGGGCAAACTGTGGCCCGTGGGCCATATACGGCCTGTTTGAGTTTTTAATCAGGCCCGCCGAACATAAGTTTCTCTACTGTGTTGTGAAAAAAATGCATTTGAAAAATTATTTGAACAGTAAGCCTTGCATATTCATGCTTTACGATATTTTAAAGGACAGAACCTTTTTTATGTTATGGCTTTTACTTGTCATTTATATTAGTTAACACAAATACTACATCCATCTGCTCCTGGTCCGGCCCCTCTGTCAAATTTTACAACCCATTGTGGCTAGCTTATTACTCAACATGACTTTGCCACAAACAGGTCTCTGTAGTTTTTTTTTTCAAAATTACATTTCCTGATGTAAATGTAAGTACATGTAAGTACACTGTTTAAATATATAAGTGCAAATGCATGAAATAATATTGCAGAGAATTAAATAAATATAATTGAAGAACTCTAGTGAACGGTTAGTGTAAAAGATCTGCCCTTGGGATAACCCTTGGCATTCTATCCCCTGAGGAAATATTCTTTCTATGAAACACATGGAGGTAGGAAGGTTCTCAAAGAAAAACAACAAACAAAAACATGAAAGCTTTTCTGAAAATGATGAACTACATGTAGCAAAGGAAAACACATTAATTAAAAAGTGCTTTTAGCTTTTTTTCCAATCAATTAGATTTTTATATTCCAGACAAAAAGAGGTTGGGGAATTAAATCTGGAAATACAAGTACTTTTATATTAAAGTTTCCTGTTTATCCAGAAATGGAAAATATTAAAAGAGTGTTCACTCTTCTCCAACCTTTCCAAGACAGAGTAGCAACCCTGTGTTTCTCATGTTTCAAACACACATTAAGAGTTTTCCACAAATATTGTAAAACTATTTATTGGCATTGGAAGGTTTTTCTTAGACCTACTAATACTCCATATTCAAATCTAAACATCGGGTTAAAATAAATAATTTTAAACACAACTAACAGCATCTTATATTGATCAGTCCGTCTGCACCATTAAGACAAATCTCCCCAAATGCAATCTACAGAAAAACAAATGGGGCATCAGGTTTACAGAGGTAGTGCCATGCACCGTGCTTTGAGGTAAATCCTTAGTAAATTATTTATTAATTCTTAAAAAGATGAAGTCAAATTAGGTGAAAGGACGACATAAAGATTTTTTTTGGCTTTTGCATTTAAATGTTACCGATTCAAAGTATCTCATTAGGACTTATGTCAATTTATAACTGATTGAAGTAAACAACTTCCACAAGACTTTAACCATCTGTGTACTTTACATAGTCAGGTGTTCTGGGTTTTTATGAATGGCCACAGTGATAATTTCACAATAAAAGCTCACAGGAAAATCTAACTTTGCTTAAAATGATTCTGTTTGGCATCTCAATTTGAAAACTTCAACATGACACAACAGCTCTAAAGCAAGGAGCCTCAGAAAATGACCAAGAAGATCCTAAATTAGCCAAAAAATGTCATCTGTTTTGTCTGGTTCTGCAGTGAGAAAAACAAACGTGGCTCCATAAAAATTAGAGCTATTGCTCATAAAAATGACCAAAAAATATATTAGAATAATCCAAACCTGTACCCCTTGTTTTGAAATAAAAGAAAAAAAACTACATTCTGAATCAATGTGGTTGAAGGTTTGTCTAGCAGACACATTGTGCCTCAGAAGGTGTGAACACAAAGTAAATAGTTCAGTGTTTTTCAGGCTTAATGAGGCAATGGAAATCAACTAATATGTATCAGAAAAAAGTGAGAAATAATGAACTTTCCCAGAATTCACTGAAGAATAAATCAAGAATCCAGTTTTTGATTAATCTATCAAAAAACAAGAAAAACAAATCATGGTGCCTATTTGAAGACATGAAAACAGTAACACAGCTCCAGTAGTCCCTCACACTAAGATCTACATTTTAACAACAACATAAAGTCTGTTGCAAAATGAGCTTAAACATTGCCGGAATAAAGGGTTTCCTTTCAAAACAGGACATGTAAAAACTGGTGCATGCCTTTATTTTAAGTAGGTTAGAATACTGCAAAAGTGCCTTTACTGGTCTCTGTAAGAAAACAATAAGGCAGCTGCAGCTCATCCAAAAATGCTGTTGCCAGAGTTCTGACCAACACAAGAAAAATGCATTATATCGCACCAATTCTTAAACCACTACTGTGTCTCTATGTTTGTCAAACAATACGATTGGTCTATAAAGCATTAAATGGTTTTGCTCTGAAATACATTTCTAAGTTGTTCATCAAGTATAAACCGTGTAGAGCCATCAAATCATTAGAGACCTACTTTCTCAGGGTTCCCAGGACCAGAACTAAACAGGGTGGGGCAGCATTTAGCTTTTTATGCTCCTCAGCTCTGGAACTAACTCGCTGAAAACCTGGGATGTGCAGAAGCAGTTGGCTCCTTTAAATCAGGACTAAAATCATTTTTGTTTACAGCAGCTTTTGATCAAACAATCTGACTAATGAGCTGTTTGTAATATCTGTATTTTACCATATTTTTCTTGTATGCAATGCTTTTATGCTGATGCTTTGTTATTTTTTCTTTGTCTTTCCTTTGATGTCCTGTAAAGCACATTAGATTACCTCGTGTATTAAAGGTGCTTTATAAATAAACTTGCCTAATCTCTTACTGACTTTAATGCATTTATTGTAACATCACCTCTCTAAACAACAGGATCGGTAACAGCTTCCCTTCAGTGACCTCTGAATGCCAAAAAATTTCTTAGACTTAAACTGTACAGGGAACTACCATGAAATGGGACAAATGCTTATCATCACACCAGTTGACACATTTTATATCATGTTTTCAATTTAGCCATTAGTTATTAAAATTCTTATCAAACTTATTCGTTTGTGAAAGTGATGTTTAATATGTATTAACACTACGAATGAATGAAGGAGGAGTTAATGAATCCATTAACAGTCTGTTAGTTCAGTGAACTGTCCAGCAGAGAACACTCAGGCTGATATGTTCGGTGGATATTTTTACCTCAATATATCCCACAAAGCGCAACAATTTGATTATGATTCACATCAGTAAAATTTAATCAACAGTTCTGCATTGAAACCATGATAGCTAAAAAACACTTAGAGAAATTTATGAGTAACAAAAAAAAGTTAAGCAAGTAATTTTGAAAAATTTTATATTAAGATCATTTTGCTCAATTCTCCTGTTAAAAAGAAGCAAACAATAAGCACTGGTTTGGTATTATGACATAAAATGTTAGTGAGATATTAAAAAATGCCATTCCAGAGTAGGATATTTTCTGTCCCACCCATTAAGTTTGAAATAACCCAGACACAAAACACATGCACTTATTGTGTAAATTATATGTGTCCTGTGACAAATAAATGTCTTCCAAAATATTTAAAAAAACAAATCTCAAACACCTCATAAAATTAATTTTCTCTTGTCCCACACACACACATCAACTAAAACCATTAAAAGAAGTTTTATTATTTGGTTGATGTTTGACTTGTAGTGGCTGAGAGAATTAGTTGAATGTTTTAAACTAAAGTAATAATGCCCCGAATGTGTGCAACATGTTAGCAAAAACCCTACTTAGTATAGTAGAGGAAGAGGAACAAGCGTGACTGGCATTACACAGAGGATAAAATAACATCATTAGTCAACCAAAGGTCAGTTCTGTCTTCTTTAAAAAAAAAAAAGTTTCCAATCGATATTTTTCCAACATAAACATCCATTTTCTACCATCTTACTTTATTGATAACGTTATGTTATCATTAAAGTAAGATTTTTATGTTATAATCTGAAATCAAAAGTAATGTTTCTTTTCCACCGTTGTTACTTTGAACACTCTTGTTACTCTAATAATTACCCTGTTGCCATATCATTTTTATTAAAATAATCTTCAATGACCTTTCAAACTCATGAGGATTTGAGCTTTTGAACTAGTAGTATTTCAAATGAAATAATGCATAAGGAATTGGAGTAAATATTTAAAAATTCATATTGAAATAAACAGAAAGCATGCGACTATTACAATTTTGGGGATTTGTTTACTTGAATATAAGTCCAGTGTTACAATTAAATTAGATAATTAATAAGTGTAAATGTTAATGTATTTTCTTAATGGGAAAACATCATTTAAAGAGTTCATCCTTACTGCTCGGTGTGTCACCCATGACGAATGAGAAAAAACTCCACACTTTACCCAAAAAAGTCAAGCTTAAATCTAACAAAGATTCAACACATTCGTAAGGAAACAAATAAACTAATTATTTAAAATTAACTCAAACGATGGGCTCGCAGTCCCTACCTTCTCTTGTATTCGTCCCTCTCTCTCTTCACCTTAGCCAGCACGTTGTACAGAGCTCTGATCTCAGGTGTGATGGTGTCGATCTGGACGCCGATACCGTCTGGGTGAGTCCAGGAGAGCCCGGGCCCCGTGACGCATGACTCCCTGCTGATGCCGAAGCGGCGGGTGTGGTTGAAGGACCAGATGGTTCCGGGGAGGAAGCGGGGCGGTGGAGGCAGAGTGTTACTGGGGGCTGACCCGGTGTAGGCGGTGTGCTTTTCGTTAATGTAGGTCGTGGTTTTGGTCGCGTCGCTCGAACTCAGAGCTGCACCAAGGGGTACACCCATAGAAGAAAGGTTGGAGTTTGAATCTGTGTTCAGGTTGTTTCCCAGGAGTGGAGGGGGGTTCAGGGTGGGGGAGAGGAGGCCACCAGGTAGGTAGGCCGAGTTACTGACATTATGGAGCGGGATGTAGTTCGGTCTGGATGGAATAGGACCGATAAATCCAGTCTGGACCCCTGTGTCTTTGGTCAGTGGCTTCTGGTGCCCATCCCTTCCGCTGCTGCTCTCCACAGCCTGCTGCAGCTGCTTCTCCAACACTTTATTTCTGCGCTCTAATTCGTGCACTTTAGCCAAAAAGCAGCGGAACCGCAGGTTCAGTGTCTTTAGGACACTGATGTTGGATCCCAGGTCGTTGCGCAGCGCCGTGGCTGCAGGGGGCGCCCGGTGCAGGGGGTTGCTCAGATGCAGGTAGGCCAGGCTAGACGACGGCGGCAGGACACCCAGGTCTAGCCCTGACAAGCCATCAGGCCCGAATCCACCACTGTCCCCTAGGAAGTAGCCTGGGTCTGGGATGGCTGCATCATTCTGGCCCGTCATCTGGTGATGCTGCTGCGGAGCCAGGAAGCCGCTCTCCCCCAGGACAGGATTCATTCTTGAGTAGGAAAATCTGAAATGCTCAAAATCCGGCATGAACACAGTCTTCTGTGGATTCAATTCGGCAGGTAATTCAGAGTAAAACCTTTGATCCGAACCAAAATCAGAACTTGGAGGCCCGTTTTTTCACTATTTTCCTTCCTGCCTTAACAGAATTTTCTTCAGGAAGTAGAGCTGTGGAATGAATCAGATAGGCATATTACAAGGACGATGTGACATCATTGCAGAAAAAGACTAAATCCTATATCAGAAGCGCAGTAAACACACAGACCTTTTACATTTAGTGTAATATATATGAAGGCGCCTCTAATATCAGGCGTATAGCTGCATCCTGCAGCCAAATTCAGTTTACTTTTACGCAGCAGAGGAAAAACGCAGTAGCGATGCGCACAAACAAAACGCATTTTTCTAAGCCTTTCAAAAAACTGAAAATATTTTCCATTTTCTAATAAAGATTCCCACTTGCATACCTGGAAGGAGCGAGCGACTATTTCAGGCTCCAGTTAAGGTGAAATCAGCCCAGAGCGGCTGTGCAGCGGAGCCCAGTCAGGGATAAACATCAATGCATGACTGCGGCGGTGCTTTGCCGTAATAACTCTGAAAGAGGGGCATGAAGCTACCGTATTTCAGACATTAGAGAAAGCTCATTAGTTAGTGAGGTCTTTGTTTCTTTAACAAATGATGGTAAAAAAAAGCTTATATTTTATTGGTCCAAAAAGTTGATGTATTGCTTAAGCAGCATGTGACCTCAGTTGAAATCAACCACAAGCTGAGCTCATAGGTCATGGAGAATGCAGTCGAGTCTTAAATATAGAAAACCTTAAAGACATTTCATATTCTTTTGGGTTACTGTTGGCCCCTAGGCTGCCTGACTGACCAGTTTCTGTGTCGTTTTCTTCAGCATTGGAAAAATGTTTCCTATATTTTCTTTAAATATTGAGTGTCGTCATTGGGCAGTGGATTTCAGACATACTCTGCTCCATGACTTTATACAAACGGATTTTAGCTAAAGGAAACAATGTTGCAATGTCAGTAAAAGCCCACTAGCACAGCTGAACTTAATTTCAAGTTCAACAGATTCACTATAACTGATATTAGGTGTGTAGTTTAGAAGACTCCAAATGTTCCAATTGGATCAAAAGTAGTACGTTTAATGTTGTGCACACCTATGCACTTATGGGTTATGTTATTTTTTTTCCCCTTACACCCCTAGCGGATGTTTTTAATTTGAATTATACAGCATGCATCACATAACAAAAAGGGAAAAAGTCAGTATTTCTATTGCACTTTGACACCTGTGTAGCCTGAATGTCTAACTTGATCAGATGACTGGCTAAACTGACAGCCTTCTGCAGGTTGCCTTTGCCTCACATGTGAAACTAAAGTTGTATGTCAGTTACATCTCCATTACACAGAACATTTCTGCTGAACGTCGAAATGCTACCATAGACAAGGAAACCCCTTAAATCAGACTTACTAAGATAAAAACAGTGTTTTGTCTACATTAAAATATGAAAGAAAAATTGTTAAACATCCAGCCTCTATAGACCACTCTTGCAGACTGCAGTTGTACTCAGGTTGAAGTTTGGGGTGTTGAGCAAGTCCATCTTTGCAGGCTTACATCCTTTGAAAAAACCTCAAGTTTAGGACAGCAGTGAAGAAAATAACGTCATTGACATTAAAACATTTATAGGTAAGAAGAAAACACACAGGGGTCCCCCAAGTCCAAAGCTCAACCAAAGAAAAAGAGGCAATTATAGGACCCAAAGCTAGTGAAGCAGTCAATCTTTTGTTTTTGTTTAAACATGCCAATGTGCGTTTAAAAAAAACAAAACTGGTAAAAAAAAAGGACATAAAAAAAGTTTAGAAATTATTAAATTCATTGCAAAAATGTTTTATTTTTCTAATCTTATAAAAGCTGCACATTGTTGTAATTACAGCTCCTTAAGTTCAGGTGGGAGAGTGCACCCTACCTTGTAAAACAAATGCAAAGTAAAGAGTCATGTCTTATCGAAAGGACTTTATGTCCCACGAAAAAAAAAAAAAAAAAAAAGCCAGAGAACTGTAATGTAATTAGACAAGTTTATTATAGTTCGGTGTCTTTCAGGAAGATAGTCTGATCCCAGGGCAGATTCCAGTTCCAGACAAACCCAAATCAGCTTTACTCCTTGGAGAACATGTGCTGGAGCAGGTCACACACACGGTTGCTGTAGCCGAACTCATTGTCATACCTGCATGCAAATGACAGAGGTTTGAATCATTTACAAATTTTTTTTTCCCCAAAACAGACATTTTTGGATCATCTGCTTTCAAAATCTGATTTAAGATGTATGAATGACATGATTGATCGTGGCACACAGCTCAAAAACCAACTCACCATGAAACCAGCTTGACAAAGTGGTCGTTCAATGCGATGCCAGCTCCAGCATCAAAGATTGATGAGTGAGAGTCACCGTTGAAGTCTGTGGACACAACCTAAGCAGAGAGTCATAAATTTAGGAGGCATGATTCCTAACTAAGGTGCTAAAGATAGACAGCTGAACTCTAATGTTTAGAGATGTGATGCCATCTGCTGGCCTCTGAGAGTCAGGCTACACCAGCATACAAAACAGTACTTCAAATCCAAAGTACTCATTTATTGTACCTGATCTTCTGTGTATCCTAGAATTCCTTTTAATGCCCCCTCTGCAGCAGCCTTGACAACCTTTTTGATGTCTTCATACTTTGCCTGAATGAGTTGACAAAAAAAAAGGTTAAGAATGCAAACAATGGCACTTGAAAATTTGGTAAATGGACAGATTTTATATAACACCTTTTCAGTCATTGTGACTGCTCAAAGCACTAAACTACGGCCACATTCATACATCAATAGGTAGGCAACTTGAAGTTAAGTGCATTGCCCGGGGCACATCGACAAGTGGAAGGAAGATTTTATATTACAAGATAACTACTCCGCCCACTGAACCACAGTCGCCTTGGTACACTAAAAAGTTCAGACTCCAAAATAATGAGGAAAAAGAAATGTACATTTTTGAATCCTAATTTCTGATTAAAGTCTATGTGAAATTAAGGTAAGATGATCAGCCATCTGAGACAAATTGTTCAGGTTATGTTATGAATGCGATACTTACAGGCTTCTCCAGACGGACCGTCAGGTCAACGACAGATACGTTGGGGGTGGGGACACGGAAAGCCATACCAGTCAGCTTTCTGTTATAGATTAACAACATGAGTGAACCTGAAAGCAGCATTATTATAATCCATTTTAAATTTACCCGGAAGAAAAGGAAATCTGTACCCATTCAGCTCAGGAATCACTTTGCCAACAGCCTTGGCAGCCCCAGTTGAGGCAGGGATGATGTTCTGTGAGGCACCACGCCCATCTCTCCACATTTTACCTGAAGGACCATCAACAGTCTTCTGTGTGGCAGTGGTAGCATGGACTGTGCTCTGGGTGAGAGGACAGATGGCTCCAGTGACACATTTTGGGTTTAGAGTATAGGTGTGCAAATAAAAGCTTTGAAAGGGCGATTTTATTTGATTTCAGTTTCTCTTTTAGAGCTTCAAGATATAAACCAGCATTCAACATGCTTACCCACCCTCATCTGAGCAATCATTTATATTAGAAGCAGAAGACATCATGTCATTTGTAAGGAAGGGCTCCTGTAAAACAGGGTTTTATCATTTTAAACTAAACTAGTCAGTCAGTCATTTTCTACAGCTTCTTCCAGTCGCGGGGACTGTTGGAGATAGGAATCAGCATTTTCAACTATTGAATTAGCAAATTTTTTAAACAGCCTTTAACATTCAATATTGCCAATTAGTAAAGCATTAATAAACCTCCATGTGTGTATTTCCCCAGGGAATATTGATCCTTACCCCAAGTGAGCTCTACAAAAGGCTGCCAAGACTTCCAAGATCACCATGTTCCATAAGAAAACTCGATTCAAAAGAACCTAAACAACTTTGCTGTACGCTGTTCAGCCTTCCTGGTAGCTGTTTAAAGTCCGTCTCACCAGCTTGCAGTCTAAACATATATTGACATATTGCTGCCTTGTTTTAGAAAATACATTTCCCTTTTAAACGGATTCTTATCTGTGCTTTCTGAATTCATTTTTAACATCTCATACGGGAAATGGCTAAATAAATATTCCTTATTCAGAAAGCCTTTACACAAAAAAAAAAAAAAAGTCCTATTACTGGTCGTTTTTAAATTTGCATCTCAAGGTGAGCTTTCTTTAATGATCTTCAAAAGAACACATGGGAGAAGCTCAGAAGGTTAGACGTAGTTAAATGTTTTTACCATGAGACCTTCAACGATTCCATAGTTGTCATTGATGACCTTGGCAAGGGGAGCCAGGCAGTTGGTTGTGCAGGAAGCATTGCTTAAAAAAAGTAAAAAAAGTAAAATCTTAGTTGCTCCAACACTGTACGGTTGATTCCTCCCACCTAATTTCAGGTGAGAACATATTTTTAATAGCAAATAATACAAAACTGGCTGAGACTCACCTGACAATCTTCATTGATTTCTCATACTTGTCATGGTTTACGCCCATGACAAACATGGGAGCATCAGCACTTGGAGCTGAGATCACCACCCTTTTTGCTCCACCTTTCAAGTGAGCCTGGATGGTAAAAAAAAAACAAGTTGACTTAATGCAATTTAACAATCCCCTAAATTAAGACAACTACATCATTTTGCATTTTATATATTTGTAGAGTTAATCTTTATCCGCTTCAGGGAAATTATTGCACTACAAAAATCTGCAATCAAGTCTTAAATTTGTCATAGAATCCAAATGTTTCTGAAATCCAGTTGCATGAATATCTATATATCCATTAGCAAAATAAATGCCTTTGGGGAACTTACAGAAGCTTTTTCGATGGTGGTGAACACACCAGTGGACTCCACAACATAGTCTACACCAGCATCACTCCATTTGATGTTGGCAGGGTCCCTCCTGTACATTTTTACACCTTAAGGTTATACATAATCCATACTAGTCAGGAAGCATTTAATAACTAACAAGTGGGATGCATACTCGTGGAAGACCATGATGTGCATGTTGCCAATAACCAGCTTGCCGCCCTCTGCCTTCACCTCTCCATGCTTCCAAATACCATGAGTGGAGTCGTACTTAAACATGTAGGCCTGAAAGATAACTTAAAAATTTTAAACTGTACAAAGATTATTTGGAAAGGTTCAAATACCATCTTACTACATCATGCAACATGTTACATTTCTAAAATGGCTCACTTTAACCCTTCCAAGTAAAAATTTAAGCAGGGCACTGGAAGGTTTTACACCAAAAGAACAAAAGGAAAGGGTTAAAGAAGGTTGTTCACCATGTAGTCAAGGTCGATGAAGGGGTCATTGATGGCCAAAATCTCAACTTTCCCACCCATGGCTGCAGCACGGGTCACCAGACGGCCGATGCGTCCAAATCTGAAATGGATCATTAAGCAGAAAATATAAATGTAAAGCATTTGGGTTCTTACCAGCCAGCTTTTGTGCAAAAGAGAAATTTTTTGTTTGGTCCTTCTAAAAAAAAAAAAAAAAAATCATAAATATTCGATAAGGTCGTGACATTTGATGGGCCAGCAGAGAATTGTTAGGGCTACAGTGACATATTGCAAAACAATTTTTTGTAGAAAGGATAAAACTTGGGTTTAGATTCCATAATTAACTGCTCCAGACACTGATTTTTGAGCAACCTCAGCAAATTAGCTACCATTTTTTATATTTTCTATTGGCCAGTAGGTGGCACTCACTCCCAAACTAAAACAGGTAACAGCAGACAGACCATACAAGGTCAGCCCACTTTGAAGATAAAGATGTTCGAGCAGGAAACCAAAAGGCAGTTTACTCCTTATAAGGCAACATCAACAGTGATCCTGAAACTAGATAAAAGAGAACAGATATATATCAGGAGAGCACCACCTACTGCATCCGTCAGGACCCAAGAACTGCAGTTGATAAAGTGGTGGAGGAAGAAAAATCATTTTTCAACTTTGGATTTTAGGAGGGTGCAGGGGCTCATGGATGCAGACAGACTAGTAAAGAAATAAGACAACAGCCATCAACCAAGCTGTGGACTCCTGGATAGTTATGCTCTGATAAAAGTGCAAATGTGAGGTGGGACGTCTCTGCATCCTTACCCATTCAGCAAATTCTTCTGTAATCATAAAACTAACATCAAGACAGATTATGCTGCATGCATGAGGACAAACTTAATTTGACAAATTTTCTGATGACTTCAAGTAATCTAAACAAAATGATAATCTGCATACAAGCTCTTCACTCCAAAGTAACTGTCAAGTATGTTTCAGGACCACCACCATCTCAGGTGCAGAAGTTGAGACATTCAATCCGAGTCCAAGTAGTGGTGCAATTTACTATTGTAACTTAAATGCTAATCTTCACACTTTGTCCCCTGAAGGTGAAAATCCCATAAATGAAGCAAGTGTTCAGAATGATGAAGAAAACTCCATCACTGGCTCAGATTAATTTGAAACGGTATATGTAGACAGGAGGAGGATGAAGTGTGAGAGTGGAAAATGTGCAACAAAAAATAAATTAAGGCAAACTAGTGATCAAGTTAATGTCTGAGCAAAGTAAAATAGTTTCAACTACAATCGATGTATTAGGAGAGTCATGGCCCTGAAACTGGAACAACAAAGCTGGAAAAAAGTTATTTTGTAGCAAATGTTTTAAACAGATGCACCAAATCTGAGATAAGTGGGCGATTTTCAGTTTTTGAAGAGTTTTGACAAAACGAATTTTAAAATTGGAATCATCAAATTTGAAGACTATGAAATGGCAAAGGAGTTAAATGACCATCACCAAAGTCTAGCTCTCTGTTGTACCAGCCTAAGTCCACAGCAAAGAGAATGTTGCTCATCTATACAGGACAGGATAGGAGAGCTATGCCATCTTAACAGTTTTGGGAAGCAAACAGGTAATCAGAAGGCCAAACTTGACCATGGCCCATCTTTTGTGTCTGACACTGGACTTTTGCATCAGTCAAGGATCAACAAGCCAAATCTCCCAGCAGCAGCTGTTGTTGTTGCTGCAATATCCATATTTTGCAGCAGGGATGATCTCTGGACCTCAGAGATGTTAGAGTTAAATTTAGACAAGTGGGGAAAATAAAAGGAATGTGACAGCTGAGGGAAAACAGAGATACAGACAGTGGAGGGGCCTGAAGGGTGTGAACTGAGGTACACCAAGCGTGGAGCCATAGCACCAGAGGGCTATAAATGACGAGGGAATAGACAAACCAAAATAACCAGAAAAATTGGTCCAGCTCAGCATCTTAAACTTAAGTTTTGGTTGCAGTGCTGGGCTTCAATGCCAGCTCATTCTAACACAGATCATAAAAACACAAAACTTTGGTTTATACCATGCTTTATAAAACCTTCCAGGCTTCAACTTGTGAATAACAGTTTGCATCAAAAGAGTACAAAATAATCCCATCAATCCCTAAAAATATCATCATATTCTGAAATATTCTCCCTTTGTTGCTCACTGGACTCTTGTCTGTAAATCAACTACATTGTATTCTGAGATAATCCCTGAACAATCAGAACATCCTGCATGTCCACTGAAAATGGAGAACATGGCGCTTAACTTACTGAATGCTTTCATGGTTCTGAAGGGAAAACCTAGAGGCTACTAAAAGGAAACGCAGCTGTAAAGCATTACATATAAATCAGTAATAAGTATTTTGAGGTAAACGTTGTTGTTTCTGAAGCCTGACAGTCTAGACAGCCTTTAGTAGCTTCTTCAAAACCACAATAATAGCTAAACAAACTTGCAGCCCTCTGATGTGTGCTTTAGTGAAAGATTGCTGAAAGCTTTTCCAGAGAAGAGCAAAAAACGAGCTCACCCGTTGATTCCAATCTTCACCATTTTGTCTGATGCGATCTTGTTGCTTCTAAAAGGGTAGAAAAAAAAAGTTTAACATGTAGTTACTAACTCAGCACATAATCAGTAATGTTCACGTTAACTGAGACCAGACTGTAACACTTGAGCGCTTTAAGTTTTCAGCTTTAAAGCTTCCTGAAGAGAATCTCACAGGGAACGAATCTCTTTTTTTACTCACCTGTTCCGCCAAGGAGAACCGAAGATGAAGTCCTGGACAAACAGCAGTGAAATGCTGAAAAAGAAAAAACGGAAAGAGGATCACCTGAACCGGTTGGAAATGACCCCAGCCTGAAAGACCTTTATTTACAAAGTAGTCGCTCCAATTTATCGCAGCTGCAGTGACCACGCCTCCTGAGCGATGACGTAAAGATCAGATGACGCCACTGAACTAGTGAAATATAATGCCCCCCCAAGCAGAGGTTCATAGCTACAAAATGCAAAAGTTGTTTTATTTACTAAACTTTATAATCAGTTTTATTGCTGAGGGAAGTGAAAGCTTTAAATCAGGAAAAAAAAAAACAATTATTTTGTTTTGTAAATGTTTTGAAACAGTTATAAATGAAGTTGGTATTTATTTTATCATAGTGACCTTCAGTGTTCTTGTGGAAGTCGATTCCAGCCACAATAGTTTAAAAAAAGAAGGAGAGAGCTAAGTTGCAGTGACTGCTTTTTAAAATTAAAAAATGTCATTCTTAATTTTTCATTTTTAATTCGTTATATTTTTCTCGAGATTGTTGGGTCGTAATAGTGTGACAGAATTACAAAATAGTATGTCATAATTTTCCATCTATCCATCTGTCAATTTTTTATACCTCTTTAATCCTTGTGAACCAAGATTACATGTGGGGTTCCTCAAGGGTCCATTCAAGGGATAATTTCATTCAAAATCTACATACTTCCCCTAGCTGAAATTATGAAGTACTATCTAAAACATCTCATGCTATACGTTGGCTGATGACACACACCTTTATATTTGTCTGTTACCATACAACTACAGTCTATTTTAGTCACTAAGTGTATCCATAATATCAATGAGCGTATGGATCTGCAATTTTTGCAACTTAATGCAGAAAAGACAGAAGACACTGTTTTTCTTCCTGAAAGGGTTAGAGATCAGCACTTAAGTAGACTCAATACAAGCTAAAGACCACACAACATGCAAAAAACCTACGTGTCATCTTGGAATCAGACCTCAGTTTTAACATCCACATATAGACTGTTGATAATTCTTCAAACTGTTTTCTAAAAAACATTTGCAGATTTAAGAGTTTCCTGTAAAAACAGGGCCCAGAAAAAAGTTATTTTCAGTAGGTTAGATTATTGTAATGATGTCTAAACATCACTACACTAATCAATCAGGCAGCTGCATCTTATTCAAAATGCTGCTGCTACAGTACTGGCAAACATCAGGACAATGAATCATATACCACTGCACTGCACTGCTCTGGCAGCTGGTAAATTATATATTTAAACATTTTGTTAATAGTCTATCAGACGCTGAGTGATCCTGGGTCTGAATACATTTAAGAGCTGCTGGTAAGTATCTATAGAACTCTGACATCGTCAGTAATCTGTTCACTCATTGTTTCCAGCACCAGAACTGAACAAGGGGAGGCAGCATTTAGTTTCTATACTCCTCAATTTTGGAACCAACTCCATTGAAGGCTGAGATGTTCAATGTAGTGCACTAGAGAGCACTGGAGATAGTACTCCCTTTCATGTAGTTGTCCATCCATCCATCCATCCATCCATCCATCCATCATCTTTTGTCTATACCTGCTTGTCCTTGCAGGGTCACCGGGTTGGGGTTGGGGGTTAAGTGGGATCTAGTGCCTATGTCCAGCTGCCATTGGGCAAGAGGTGGAGTGTACCCTAGACAGGTCTCATTTCATTATGACAATGTAAAATCATAATTGTGAGATTGAGTCTTACAATTCTGAAATAGTATCTCATAATATTGACTTAAATATCACAACGTTTTAGACTTAGATTTGTCATACTGATGAGTTATAGTTTTCTTTAAACATCTACAGCAGCAACATTCTTCCATAAACAACAGTTAAAACAGTTCAGTGTATTAAAAAAAAAAGTGTTAAAAGACCAAACTCAGAAAAGTTAACCCCAACAACTTTACATCCACTGTCTGTCACAGTGTCCATAACCACAATCACCTCATGAATGCAGCCACATTTTCTTTTACATAGACTTCATATAAAGTCTGGCAGGATAGCAGGATCAGCTGGACAGCTCTCATCACTGTCAAAAATACCCACATCAGATCACCAGGGTCAAGAACATTAAAAAAAGATGACATTGCATTTTGTTTTGAGTGCTTAGAAAAGCCTCAACAAAAGCTGCCTAAACCTGTATGCAGTTGCTCCATGTTATGGTGCAACAGTGTACATATTGGAGGTTACTTAAATTTCAGGTTGATAAGGGCATTGTCTTTGGTCAGGGGTCTGTTTCTAATCTTGATGAGTCCCATGATCTACCCTAGTCATGCCTTATTAAACAAAAGGGGCACCTGGTTGCTATGAGAACCCCAGAGGTAAGACAGCTGGTTAATAATTCAAGTCTGGCTTCCTCCAGTCAGATATTTGTCTTTCTTCAGCTAAGACTGTATAAACATGGTTATTCAATTCAGCCACGGTTTCCCAGCTTTATCAGGAGAACTTCGACATAAGGCTGCTCTTCATCTTTAGCTTCCCTCCATTTTCACCTTTGGTTTCCACTGCGCTAAAGATGAAATCATTGGTTTTTATAATATATTCGGTCATATACTGTGTCACAATACGTTTCACAGACTATACTGTAACTTGCTTGTTAAATTGGTTAATTCCCTTGCAAATTTCTTAGGAATCTGCATGAGCTATTTTTCACAACTCTATAGTTTCACTTGTATATTTAACCTATTTTACAGTCTCCATTTTTATTATTATTGCTAATTTTCATGTGTATCTGTTACTTGCATTTGCCTGTGACCTTGCTGCTGATACACCTGGATTTCGCTACTGTGGAACAATAAACGATAATTCGATTCATCAATTATAACCTAATGTTCACAGATCTTCATAGAGCAAAGGTGTATTTTTGTCCTTTACTTCTTTATTGTTCAATACATTTATAGCAGATTTAAAATAAATTACTTTTCTACTCTTATTTCAGTAATTGATGACTAACTTCACTGTCTATGACATTAACATGTAATTGATATTAAATGTACTTAAGAAGTCAAATAAAATTTTGTAAAAGCTTTCAGCTGAGTCAAAATTTTGCTGCAAAAGTTGAATGGGAGAAATGTAAAAATGTGATTTTTGCATTTTTCTTTTACCTTCTCATTACTGGTTCAATGTTACATACAGCACACATTTTAGAATCCTTCTTACAGATAAAGCTCAAAATAACTGATTTCCAACCCAAGGTAAAAAAAAAAAAAAATTGTTCTATATGTTCTCAGCAGAGCGCTTCTCTCTCAGACTGCAGGTTTGCTGATGGTTCCTGGAGTTTCTAAAAGTCGAATGGGAAGCAGACTTTTCAGTGATCAGGCACTTCTCCTGGGAACCAGCTCCCAGTTTTTGTCTGTCAGATAGACACCTTATCTACCCTTAAAACTAAGCTTTAACTTTTTAACAAAGCTTACAATTAGAGTGGCTTAGGTTATCCTGAACCATCTCTGTAGTTATCCTGCTAGAGGCTAAGGTTGCTTGAGGACATACTGACCACTTTTCCTCACAATTCTTCTCATTGCATTAGGGTTTGGGATTCATTCATGCTGTGTCAACCCTAGCTGATTTGGGTTGATTATTGCTCATGCATTTTAACAGGTTTCATTCCATTAAGATGAAGTGGCTCCTTTCCACTGTCATCACATTCTACCTCAGGATAAAGGACTGACATTTTTAGTCAAGTGACACCTTTTTAATAATTTTTTATTCAGAGCTTTTTACTTACAGCACATTTGACGTTGTCTTAGATTTAATTATATGAACCCTTACTATTGCATATTTATCATTCTGCCCTCAATAGCACATAACTGAATTTTTGCTAATCCCAGGTATGGTCAAGTTAGTTATGATTACATTTACAAACAAGAAAATATATTTAAAAGACATCTTTACAGATGTTTAAACTGATATTGTATAGATACCTCCAATAAATAAATTCATATGATAAATCCAATGTATTTACAGCATACACAGAATAGTATATGTATCTTGTGTCTTTGTCCTTCCCTGTTTGTCCACAGTGGAAAATTTAAGTTTGCGACAGATTTTGTTTTAGTTTCTACAGAAAGGATATAACTTGCCCCCTCTCCTTTAACAACAAAACTTAAGGTAGAAAAAATAAAGCTGTCATATGAACATATTTTTCATCTATAAATACAATAAGAAAGTACTTTCTAAGTTTTTTGACAGATTTCATGGTTTACCATGAGATGATTAAATCTGAGTTGGCCCAGGAAGCTCCAACTGTCTGTGTGGGTGACCTTTTCCTAATGAGCGTGAGCTTGTAACATTTATGACATTTCTTGTATTTTTGTTTATTAAAGAATGAATGTGACAATGGGGGTGGAAGGCAGTAAGAGAGATACATGCTGCAAAGGTCAAGAACCAGATTAAAGCTTAGATGATTGAAAAGGCGGCCGGAACCTGCCGAGCCACCAGGACTAAACCACCACAGTTTTAGTCCCTTTGCACAGAGTTAGTCCCTTTTCCTCCACTGAGCTTTAACAGGCCAATACTTAGAGGCTTAGTTATGTTTTACATCATTATAAAACAGAACTCTTTTCAATAAGGTAGGTTCTCTGGTATAACACTACAGTATTATGTTACTGGAAAAAATACAAAAATGTGCCATTAATGCTTTCAAATGAATTGAAACTCAAAAGAACTCCAAGGTTACAAATAATTGCAGTGAAATACACTTATTCTTTAAAGTCAGATGTCCTGATGTCATTAATAAATGTGGCTTGTGCTGTGCAGCATTTGAAGTGGGCAACTTGCAAAATCTTGTGTGATGTCAAATTTGCATGTCAATAAAAATAAAAATTGGGGGTTGTTTAAAATTTCCCCGGTTTCTGTCGCAAATAGAAAAAGGCATTATGCGCTAAAGCAAAAACCCCACTAAATGCTTGCGGGTGTTTTAAAGAGGGCATATATTTTAAAAAGATAATTGTACTCTCCTCAATTATATAACTCTGTAATTGGCCTATTTATTTAACCTTTGTCCTACATTATATAAATATAATTAATACCTTTGGTTGATGGAAATGGAACACATCTGCTTCAAAATGACATAAAACGTTTCTCCAGTATGTTTCAGAAAAAAACTTTATTTGAATATTATCAGATTAATCCAGAATGCAAAGTGCTGTGTTAAACATTTGGGCCCTTACAGTTATCTTGTTTCTTCACTTTTTTTGTCACCTTTAAAAAGTTTTAAAAAATCTAAAGACCAGTTTTAAACCCAAAAAATCAAAAGCCCCAAATGAGATTTTCAAAAAATTTAAAGGGAAAAAAGAATTTAAAGACCTCTTCCCCTGTTTTAAAGGGTTTTTTAAACTGGTTGTGCCACTTTAGGTGGTAACAACTGCCGTCTTAACGCTGGTTGTGGACGAATTTTATACCCTTTCTTCTTAATTGGTTTAATTTCAGCCAAATTGGGTGAATGAACTGATTATTTAGGGTCAGCCAACCTCATCTTAATCGGATTTAAGTCCAGACTTTCACCATGCCATTTTAAAACCTTTCAGAAGTGTACTTGCTGTTGTGCTTTGGATCACTGTCCTGCAACATAACAAAAATATGCTTGAGTTTATGGTCCCGGCCTGATAGCTGATCATTCTGGTTCAAAATTTTCTGGCAGAACGTGTAAAAAATAATTTTTTTTTTTTTCCAAATGTGGACAGGCTTTGCATTCTTTTTTTCAGCAAGTTTTTTTCCCTTTGGAAAATTTCCCCGGAAGCAATTTTTCGTTTAGATTTTTTTGTGACCCGTGGGATTAGTCACAATCACTCTTGAAAGTTTTTGGGAGGTATGTCCCTTTGGGGAAGGGTTTACCACTGCCCAGTTTTTTCCCCTTTTAAAAAATGTTCTTTGCTGTGGTTAAGTGGAGTCCAAAAGTTTAAGAAATGGCTTTTCAAACTGATAGATGGCAGATAGATGTCAGTGACTTTTTTTCTCATCTGCTCTTGAATTGTTTTAGACCAGTGGATGATGTGTTGCATATTGAGACTTCTCTTGAGGCCTACCCTTTCATGTTATTATCACGACAGGCCCCGTCCCCCCTCTAAATTAAGAGTGACTTTCTTTCATTTTTTTCTCTCAAACGGCGTTCTCGACTTTGGTATAGTCGCCCAGAAATGGCAAGGAAAATAGATAAACTTAAGCTTTCAGAAAACCACTGGTTTATATGGCAGGCAATTCATAATTTAACAAGAGGAGTGAATACATTTTCACATAAGTCCATGTTAGTTTGGATATATATTTTTTTTGCTTGATAAATAAAATCATCATTTAAGATGACTTTTTGTTTTTAATCAGGTTATGTCTGAAACATAGGTGAGACAAAAAAAGCAGACACAGAAATATCTACAATGTGGCAGTTTACAGTTTATATACTCAAGCTTCTGATGACATCAGCTTTACAGCAAGATTTTTATTTTAAGTTCACACAGTTGGTAACATAATTGCACTGATGGATTTAAAATCACCTTAGAGGGGTTTATAAAACACAAATCTACATGAGCATTTCATTTTTAGTGTAATGAAGCACAAAAACTATGAAAATATAATCAGTTCTCGGTGGTCTTGTCTAATCTCCTCCTGATCCTGTTTATGTTCAAAAAGGATGAAACATTCCATCGCTAAACATCTAATCTCAAACAAAGATTAAAGTTAAAACAATGTGTCGGGCAGCCATTCTATTTTGACCCACCTGCATGGTGCCCTCTAGTGAGCAGCTAAATAAGCTGCTGAGCAGTTTTTAATAAGATTTTAAAATAACACCAAATGTTCTTCTTTATATAGAAACGTTTTAGTTTGGAGTTTTTTTTTTCTATCATATTTTGTTCTGTTTTTTCTCATCTCTCTTATCTTTCCCTGGATCTCACTTCTTATTTTTAGATTGTTACTAGAGAAACCGTTTATTCTAGATACTCTATCCCCCTATAACCTATAAAGATGGACGTTGGAATTTCATTGAAAATAAATTTATTGTAGTTGCAAATAAAGAAGACAATACCTGAGCGAATAATCAGAATATTTGACAATGCCACCATTATGCTACATTTTGATCGAGGGGGGCCGGTTAACCCGAAAGTTTAAAGAACCCAAATAATAAGACATGGTTTAAGACCTCTGAAAGGCAACTGAGCCGTGTAGACGGTCCTGGTCCATGTTAATAGTGGATTTTTTGGCAGTTTTTCATATCATTTGGTTTGTAATATTTGGCTTATTTTTTCTGCAAAGCCTAAACCAAGACAACACATTTCAAGGTAATAAAAAAGTACAAATTCATGTTTGCTATTTGTTTAAAAATCTTTAAAGCAAATTAAAAACACTTTAATGTAATTTTTATTTTCAGGTTTTGTCAGTATGCTACTTCATTGTACTAGCATTATAGCATTTTTGTACTCTGTAATAATGTCTTTTGATTCTTTTCAGTTCTTTTTTAGTTTTAAACTTTTAACTAACAATAAATCATGTCTCTAACAGTAACGATTCTGTGCCTTGTGCTGGCCTTCAGAGGGCAGCAAAAACCTAAAGTAAACCCAATAAAATTTCGATTACGTTCCTTTGGTAAAATCTTCAGATTATTTTATGACACATCCAATTCATATGCTAAATTATAACGAATTTTTTGTTTCCAACTAGGAAGGCATCAAGGCATCAAACTACATTGTCTATTTGATTTGACTGACTAGATTATATCATTTTGTTTAAGAATTGGATGTGTCATTTGTTGTAAAGTGGCACTCTACTAAATTAAACTGGTTTGACTCCAGAATAGGTTTTTACCATCAAGCACACATGTTCAAGGTTTCTGTCCAAGGTTGTGGTGTTGACTTGCCACAAAACAATATTTATTTATTCACAAGGTTTTTGCACCGGAAAGGCAGAGTGAAATCATTTCCCTGTAAATATTTATTTTTTACGAAACAAATCCAACCTACTTGACAAATTAGATTAAATCCTGGAATTTGCAAAACATTGAGCTGGGAAGCAAGAAATTTATCTGAATGCTGCTAATAAACTGCAGTTTGTTTGGTATGGCACATTCATTTTTCTATCTCACTTTAGCTCTAATGAAGTTTCAGTGTAATTTCCCAAAAGCTCTTGGGGCCAAAGATAATTTATTTTATTTACATTGTGCTCAGATAAAGTAACATTCTACCCAGCTGAACCAGACAAGAGGCTAGATCAGTTTTGTGATTATCTCATTAAATGAAGTCCTGTGTGACAGCAACCTCCCCCCTCCAGCAAACCTCAGTTTTAACCCACCTTTCCCCCTGCAGGATTAGGCCATCATTCTTCATCGAGTTGCAGCCTCTGCCTCTGCATCTGTCTTGGCTGGAGCGACTAAATCTAAGAGCTCTCCTGGCAGGCGGAGAACGTGTTGACCTTGTCTCGTCCTCTGTTACAGAAGGGGGCCTCTAATCAGCTCTGCAGAGAGGATGTGGGGATAACTGGCAGGAAACCAGGTGAGGGGAGCTAAATGAGATCTTGCTGTTGAAGGCTGGGTCTGGACCATGTGGGATTTTACATTCATATTTAATTTAGTCAGCTAGTTCTTTATAGCCAACCCAGTCTATGCAGCAATCAGTCTTCCTGGATAAATAAGCCAAAAAAAGTACACCAGAAAAAAATCCACTGTACAGATTGGTAAACCATTTTATAGTTTCTGTCAAAAGTACTTATAGCTGCTGAACTTATTCACATTTAGCTATGTTGCAACCAGTCATCTCAGTGTTAGGATTTTATGTGGTAGACCAACACAAAGTAACTAGCAATGTGGAAAGGTAATGATACACGGTTTTCAGAAGTTATTAAGACTAGAAATCTGAAATACTCGGTAAAACCACCTTTTACTGTAGCAGCTGTGCATAATCTTAAGTCTTTTTCCAGCCTCTAATAGGTTTTTCTTGTAGGATTGCCCTGTATTTAGCTCCATCCCCAAAGTACGATGCTACAACCAGTGTTTTACTGCGGGGAAGACATATTCATGGTATGCAGCATTGGTTTTCTGCCACACACAGTATTTTGCTTGATGGCCAATACGTTCTGTTTTGTTCTTGTGGGATCAGAGCTCCTTCTTTCACACGTTCGCTGTATTCCATACATTTCTTCTGGCAAACTTCAAACAGAACAAAACCTTTATTCTTACCTCTATTCTATAAAAGCCAGATATGTGGAGTGCACAAGTAATAGTTGTCTAGTGAATAAATTCTCCCACCTGAGCTGTGGATCTCTGCAGCTCCTCAGGAGATCTATTTTCAAATGACGGGTTGAACAGACCTCTGTTAGATGTTCAAGGCTTGTGATATTGTTTAACGTAACCCTGCTTTAAACCTCTCCACACGTTCATCCTTGACCTGTCTGCTGTGTCCCTTGGTCTTTTGGATGCTGTTTGTTCACTAATGTTTTCCAACTAACCTCTGAGATTTTCACTGAAGAGCTGCGTTTATACACGCAATTAAATCACACTCAGCTGGACTCCGTTAACTAATTAGGTGACTTCTGATGGCAGTTGGTTGAACTGGATTTAATTAAGGGGCATCAGAGTAAAAGGGGCAAACACACACCCAGTTTTAATTGTACAAAATGTTGAAATCTATATTACATTTTCTTGCTTTTTTCCTGTGTTGATCTATAATATAAAATGCAATAAAATACATTGAAGTTCATGAATGTAATATGACAAACTTGGAGAAGTTAAAGGGGTATAAATCCTTTCACAAAGCCCTCTTTCTATCAACCATGCATTGGTTCAACTTGTCTTTGTTTGACTCATGCAATAGCTTGTTAAATAACTGCCTGTGAGCTCCAGCAGTTAATCCCTGCTGCCATTAGAGACTAAACACTTTATGAGCTGGCTGTATTCAATCAACAGAAATATCTGCTGTTCTTTTTAATAATAAACCTGGGCTGCCAGGGGAGTCACAATCAATATTGTTTGTTCGATTGTTTGTTCTTCATTTTTTATTACTTTTGATTGTCTAAATAATAATAATTAGTGCAAGTATTTGTCTGCTAAATGGTAATTGCCACATGATAATGATCAGGATGAGTACATTACTACATGCATTCATCTGAGTTTACATGCATTCCATTGATTCGGTAGCATAGTATATAAACTGAATGACTTTCGTTATAGTTTTACAGCCTTCACACAGTACTTTGCTGGAGTTATGGTCCGTTCCTCCTGACAGATCTGGGAGAAATAAGGTGGGTTTGTAGGCTGCCTTGCTCACACACACCTTTTGAGCTCTGCTCACAAATCTTCTATAAAACTGAGGTCAGGGCTTTGTGATGGCCACTCTAAAGCATTTACTTTGTTGTCTTTAAGCCTCTTTTTAACTAACTTGGCAGTATGGGGTTTCAGTATAACCCAGCTGATGTCTTGAGATGTTGCTTCAATATTTTCACATAATGTTCTTTCTTTAAGTGCAACAGTCCTTCCTGCCACCCACACAACATGATTCCAACACTGCACCTCACACTTGGAACAGTGTCATCAGGTTTACCTTTTTTCTTCCAAATATAACAAAGATCATTGTGACCAAACACTTCCATTTCAGTTCCCTCCGACCACATGACATGTTTCCAAAAATCAAAGCCTTTGTTCCTGAGTGCATTTGCGAACTATAACCTGCCTTTTTTGTGTTGTTTTTGAGGTAATGGCTTCTTCCTACCTGGGTGGCCTTTTGGGCCGTCATGATACAGGACTTGTTTCAATGTGGACAATAACACTTTCTTTGGAGCTTGAGCTAGCATCTTTACAAGATTTTCTTCCTTAGTTCTGGGGTTGATATGCACGTTAGACCAAACACATTCACCGCTGGGAGGCAGAATCTGTCTTCTTTCTGAATGGTATGATGACTGTACATTTGCATGGTTTTCTGAACAAATGAATGTGACACCTTCAGGCATCTGGATAGGGGACCCAAAGATTAGCCAGACCTGGTGAGGACCACAGTTCTTTGTCTGATATCCTTCTTGATTTCTTTCTTTTGATTTTTCTATGATGTCATAAAGGAGAAGCATCTTTGAGATGTTGTATAGAAAATAACCATAGAAGTGGGTCCAATTAACTCAAATGTTGTGAAATAAAACAGTCAGAAACTTGAAAATTGTTTAAATGCATAGTAATCTCAAAGTCCCTTTGAGATGGCACTTGTTCTGAATTGGCACTATATAAGAAAACAAAACTAAATTTAATGAGTTTAGATCTTGAATTTAAGGTTTGAATTAAAAACTGCATTCTAGATCCTCATGCTTAAAATCCTGGCTTGTAATCCTGCAAACTCATCTGCACCTGCTGGCTTCTTTAGTCGTGAGAGGCTGTTCCCCCCCCTCCAACAACTCAACAGCTAAATGTGATGATAGATTACCGCATGGGCTATTAGGAAGAATATTGCACCTCATTTCATTTTGATGGTAGGCTGTATTTCTTGGAACAGGAGTCCACATGGGCAGGGAGGTAAATCAATTGAATGACACAGAAGACAGTGGTGCATATTTCCAGAAACTCATCATGTCTACAGCTGGTCTGAGATCTGTATTTAGCCTTTAGAGGGCAGAGCCAGAAATGGAACATATGAAGGATCTGCAGCACATGTAGAAAACGGTTTGTTTTCCCAACAGTAGCGTGATCTTTATTGTTTTTATGTGACTTTTGGCGCTTTAGTATAATATAATTCTCATGCTGTCTATCTTTCAACTGCATTCTGGTCTTATTTCCATTCTGGAAATTACAAACATAAAGGAGACCTCTTCCAGGTCATTCCTGTTATCATCACAGAATTTCCTGACTTATTTACAGCCGCTGCAGTATGTTAAATCCTTTTTTCTAAAATATTAAAATACCCATAGAACTTGTCCATGTTGTGCAACAACAGGTTTGATTTGGCTATGAATATTTGCCTTTGGCACTGAATAAAGTTTGCAATTTTAATCAAAATTACTGTTGAGCTGAGCTTTAGGCCCCGCCCCTTTCTGGCTGATTGCAGGTCTGGGTGTGTCTCACAGCCTGGTGGCAGCAGGCTGGTTGCTCCAGGTGGAGATGATTAAATGATTTGTTTGGAGGTACTCACTAACACAGGAGCTGCTGGCAATGTGTGAGAGAGGTGCTGGGAAATGGACACTGCACGACTGAGAAAGCTTGTTTCAAGGAAAGGAAGGAGCCGGTGAGCTGTGGACTGTATTTTAATACATGTAGAAACTGATATTTAGTGCTTTAAATATATTTGTTTGATTTTTGGGTGTTTAATTTGGATGTTATACTTAGTTTCAAGAATAATTTATAATTATTTAAAGGCTAATTCATTTTGATTATAGTTAAATGTGGTTTATTGGGTTTTGCTTAACCCTTTTGTGTTTTCTTTGTGTTTAAGGTTTTTCACCTATTGTGACCACCTGTTACCTTTTTAAAAAAATAAAGGAAAGGAGGAAAAGAGAAATTATTTCTGGATCATTGAGTGAAATCCAGTTTGAATCCTATTGAAGCAAGCTGCCTTTTCAAGTGGGGGAAACTTGCAGTGTAAGTCCAAAAAAGTGGGAACCACTTGACAATTACCAAGTCAGGGCACCACCTGATTAACAGGAATTAATAGCCAAACAGCTCTCTGTCTCTGCAAATTATTGTTTTATGAATATCATCCTGGTGAGGTTATGTACCAGTGTTTTTTGTTCTGTGTTATTCCTTCCATGGCTCAGCCTGACACTCCATGTTTCTTCATGTTACAACCACAAATGTCAATGTATTTAAAAGGGATTTTAAGTGACAGACCAACACAAAATTGAAAAGGAAGGGATAAACAGCTATCTTTTTTTTTACAAATAAAAATCTAAGCCTTTTTAGTTGGCGCCCTTCCCTCTTCCTCTGAATAAAATCAATAGTAATCCTGTTTGCAGTTTGCCAGGTAGCCACAGCAAACCTGTAAAAGAAGGCACTTGGTTTGACTCCCTTCCAGGGGTCTTTCTGCATGGAGTTTGCATGTTCTCTCCGCGGGCTCAGGCTTCCTCACACAGTCCAAAAGCATGACTGTTAGATTAATTGGTCTCTCTAGATCGCCCTTGGGTGTGAATGGATGTGTGCATGGTTGTTAATCCTGTGTCTCTGTGCCACCTTGCAATGGACAGATGACCTGTCCAGGGTGTACCCTGCCTCTCGCCCGTAGACTGCTTGGGATAGGCACCAGCTCCCCTGTGACCCTATATGGAAGAAGCGGGTATAGAAAATGGGTGGATGGATGGGGAAAAAGTTCAGCTTGAATACTTCAAATGAATAGTTTCATATATTGATTGAAAGTAAAATAAACAGAAATATCACTTTTGAAATTGCATTTTATGACTATACCATCTGATTACCTGATTTGTAAGTAAAAATCTAGAAACAGTATCTGTAATTTATTTCCCACAAGCCAATGAATATGAGGCAAGGTTATAAACTGATGCACTCAGGTAACGTATGAACAACATATTTTATAAGCATAATAAATGTATCTAAAAGTTTTTCCAAGTCTACAGAAGATTTACCTGTTTTTAGGCAAGTTAAAAAGCACTATGAACTGTATGAAATATTGTCTGATTACTAGCTGGATGCTCCTCTCTGTTACACAGCATTGCCTTCAGCTCTGCTTGGTTCTGGTAGTGTCCTCCCCCAGGAGCAGTTTTGTTTTGATTTCAGACGCCTGACTGTTAGCCTTAATGCATCTCCAGGCCTGTGAGGAGACGAACAGCAGGACAACGTTGTGAGCGGAAAACAAACAGTATTGATTCTGCTGGACTCAGTAGTGAGATCAATCATTATGACATTTACTGTGAGCTCGGTGAAACCTGGACTTTGGCTTTAGGTTTCGGTGTGTGTTTGTATCTAAAATTATTCATGCCATGTAGCAGTACTGAGATAATGGCAATGATGGGACTGTTTGTTGGAAGGTTAACCAGATGCGCCAGCCTTTAGGGTGTAAAGTTAATTATAGATGATACAATATATAACTCTTAATGCAAAAATGATTTTTATTAGAACACACAAAATGACAAATGACAATTTTGTTTGTTTTTGTAGCATGTGGCAAAGTGTTTTGAATGAAAACTCTAAAAAAAGAAACATTGCCCCACTTGCCTAAAACTCCAAAAAGCTAGAGACCAGTTGGAAATCAGAATTGAGCATTTAGGTAAAAAAAAAAAAGGGAAAAACACAGCTGTAGATTATCCATACATCCATTGTCAATACCCATTTATCCTTGCAGGATCTGGGGGGGGGGTCTGGTGCCTTGGTGATCTTTAGTGGTCATTTGACAAGAGGTGGGGTACAACCTGGACAGGTTGGTAGTCCATCACAGGGAAACACAAAAATAAACACTGTGGGAGGAAGCCAGAGTACCTGGTTGAAACCCAACCTGGACAAGGAAAATGCAGCCAGAAAGACCTCAGGCTGGGATTTGAACCCAGGATCTTCTTGCTGCAAGTCGACAGTGCTACTAACTGCGCCACCTTTTGGTAGATTATGTAGAAAAAAAACTAAAAGAAACAGAGGTGGAATGACACCAATAGGTGAGACATAAACATGGCTTAAAAATAACATTTGGTAATAAGTATTGAAATAAGCATTAAACTATTTTACACATGAACAAATTAGATTATTGGTAGTCTTCAGTCTCTTGCTGCAGGGATGCTGTAGTTTAAACTGGGTTTGCATGCAGATAAGTTGTAAATTGAGCTGGGAATGATGATCTATAATCAAATAGCGGAATTCCAGTAGGATCTGAGGTGTTTTTTCAGTGAAAAACTGTTTAAATTTATTTCTAAATGATTACATTTATAAAACAAGTCTTTAAAAGCAAGGTGCAATATAATTTTTTTTTAAAGCAGAATTGTTAAAAAAGTGGGCTGCAAGGTGGCGCAGTTGGTAGCACTGTTGCCTTGCAGCAAGAAGGTCCTGGGTTTGATTCCCGGCCAGGGGTCTTTCTGCATGGAGTTTGCATGTTCTCCCTGTGCATGCGTGGGTTCTCACCGGTAACTCCAGCTTCCTCCAACAGTACAAAGACATGCCTGTTAGGTTAATTGGTCACTCTAAATTGCCCTTAGGTGTATGAATGAGTGTGTGCATGGTTGTTTGTGTGTTGCCCTGCGATGGACTGGCGACCTGTCCAGGATGTACCCCGCCTCTTGCCCATAGACTGCTGGAAATAGGCACCAGCTCTCCCGCGACCCTCTATGGAATAAGCGGTAGCAAATGACTGACTCACTGACTTGAAAGTCTCAATTTCAAAGTGTCTTCATAATGTTTGGCAGAGCAATTGAGGATAGTCTGCCATGAACAGGATTACCCAGCAGACCTCCACCCTGCCGCCTTCACCTTACCATGACCTGCTCAGTCACCCACAAACTCCCCTTCTGAAGACAATCCTCACTGGATTGCCCTCACCAGCTCTGACCTTACAGGAACTCCTAATATTAAGTTTAAAACAAGATTCTCACAACAGACACTCTGATGCCTGCAGCAAATAAATAAAATGCAAAGAAAGATTAAGATTCACCTGACAGCTTTTCAGATTACTTTTAGGTAACAAGAAATGTCTATGCATTAACTGCAGTAATAATTTTGTTGCTTCTCTCTTCCTTAGGCACTTCATGAATAAATCTGACCCCCTCTGCATGCAGAAACTACTTATCATTATTCAACAGGAAAATGATCCCAAACACAGCAGCAAATTTACAAAAGAATCACTGAAAAAGTTGTTGCGTTGGCTCATTCAAAATCCAGACAACCTGGGTAAAATGTAGTTGTGGGACCTTAAGAAAACTGTTCTAACCTCAATAACCTAAAGCAACATTGTGATAAAGAGAGGGACAAAATTCCTCCGCAACAATGTGAGAGACTGATAATGTCAAAGAAAATCCAGTAAGTTATTGCTGCTAAAGGTGACTCTACAAGCTAATAAATCATGGGTTGTACTTTTAGTATCTCTGCAACTAGTTTTTCACAGATAACATTTCCATTTCAGATTTATTATTGTTTAAAGTTGTGTACTTTTGTACACTTGAGATTAGATTTAAATAATACAGAACTAAAAAGGAGGCTACCGTACATAATGATATGGCAGATTCATGCTGTATAGATTTGCAAGATCTGCAAAAACCTGTATAACTAATGTATATCATAGGTAAATGTGAGTGAGTTTGGATTGAACAGTTCTTGGTGCTTTAGGGGAGAATAGAAAGAAAAAAATATTCCTTACTGACAAAGCTGAAAAAAACATTCTTCATTGTTCTGTCTCTCTGAGGACCTGCTGCTTGTTCTGCCACATGAAAAAAATGAATGCTTCCACATACAGTAAGAAGTTAAATTCCTTTTTGTTTTGCAACTATGAAGATATTTTAGCTGCTGCTGTCCATTAATGATCGTTGTATCACCTTTTGTCCTCATGAATTCCCAGCACACAACTATCTGTAAAAATAATCATATATTCACACACATCGTAGCATCAGACAGAGGCAAACAGTTGCTGCTATAAATAGTTATCAGTGTGCTTTTCTTCATAACATATTTCTTACAGTCAGCCCTTCTTTTGCAGCTTCATTCTCACTTTTATCTCCCCAGTTTATTTTCTCCTCTGCACTCCTCTAACTCCTTAACCTGACTTCTCCTCCCTCAGTCGGAATACAAATAACCCTCTTTCCTCCTCTTCCCTCGTTTCTCACATCTCTTTCCGTCCATCTCCATTTTTTTTTTACTCCTACAGCAGCTCGTGTTCCCCATAAATTTTTCTGCTTGAATTCTTGCTCCTCATCTTCAGGCATGACTCATAGACTTTGCCCCCTCCTCTCCCTCATCCCTCCGTCTCCGCGCTCTCTCCTGGGCGTTTGCTCAGATTTTACCTCCTTCTTGCTCTGTCTGTTTCTTCCTCTGTCTCTAATTCTTCTTTACGTCCCTTCTTTTTCCATCATCTTGACCAAAAAGCTCCCATGTGTTTTCCACCTCCTTTTCAACTAATTTAAATAGTTAAATCTGAGTCAACAGTTTTGCTCTTAGCAGAGTAATGGTCTGTATATAAAAAAATAACATCTTTACCTCTCACTACCTGTAGTACAAAGTCATGACGATCTTCCCTAAAATGTCAAATTAAAGCAAGTTTTTACCTGATGTGTTGAATTTCAGATATGTCTTTAGTGCCTTTATGTTATTTAAGGTCATGTCAGTAAAGGACTTAATTCTGCAACAGGACCTCATAGGTTTTACATTAATTCTAAAGCCTGGGGCTAAAAGCAAAGTGACTCATTCTGTCTTGAGCATTTTTAGTCCAGTGTCTGACTGTTACCTGCTCTTTAAACAGGTACAGTGTGCATGAATGCATTCACAAGTTAAAAGTGGACACTTCTTGGTCTTAATTATTTTTTCAATATTTATTACTAATGCCAAAATATTCCATTAAAACTCTTGGATAGTGACGACCTTTCAGTCAGAGGTAAAAAATATACATAGAGTGACCTCCACACTTATCGGCATTCCTGAAATATATGTGTAAAAGCCCCCAAATTAATGTTTCATCAAGGTAGCATGTCAGAAAGCCCACTGTTAAAGACCTTCAGCAAACATCAAACCCCATGGTGTACAATCCGTTTTCTAACCTGCTGTTTAGAAAGCATGTAGGAAAAACATTTTCTTTACTACTTTTACAAATGTAAACATCTGGAGTTTACTAAACACTACTGAGACTTAAACTGGAACAGTGTTCTTTTGGACTGGCCTCAGATAATGGACTTGTCTGTACTGGTTCTGTTAGATCTCAGTGCTGCATTTGATACAGTCGATCATGGTGTTCTCTTAGAAAGGCTGGAATATGCTGTAGGGATCAGGGGAACAGTGCTAGGCTGGTTTAAATATAACTTGTCTGACAGATTCCAGTTTGTTCATGTAAATGATAAATCATCTTTAAACTCCAGGGTTAATTGTGGAGTACCACAGGGTTCAGTACTTGGGCCAGTTCTCTTTACTATATATATGCTTCCAATAGGTAAAATTATCCGGCAGCATAGGATAAATTTTCACTGTTACACTGATGATACTCAGCTTTACTTATCCATAAATCCTGATGAGCCCAACCAGTTAGACTACAAGCATGTCTTGAAGACATAAAAACCGGATGACTTTAAATTTTCTGCTTCTAAATTCAGACAAGACAGAAGTTGTCCTCTTTGGAGCGGAGTCTTTAAAAAAGAAACTGCTTAGTCAATCACTTAACCTGGATGGCATTAGATTGACCTCCGGTAATAAAGTAAAAAACCTTGGTGTTATTTTTGACCAGGACATGTCATTTAAATCCCATATTGAACAGGTTTCTAGGATTTCCTTCTTTCACCTCCGGAACATTGCTAAAATTAGAAATATCCTATCATGGAGTGACGCTGAAAAACTAGTCCATTCAATTCACTGAATTGCTACATTCTCACACTACCCTCCAATTTTGCATTATTTGCTGTTATTTCAGCTTCTAACTTTATGTTCTCTCTCTTGGCCTGACTCTGTGTCTACCTGTGACACCTTTCTGGAGGGGGGCATTGTCCAAGCTTCTGCTGGCAACAACTTAATGCTCACCCTCTACCGATGATCCACATGGCCCTGTCTTTCAGTGTTTAACCCTTTCTCTCTCCTAGACATAGCTACTGACTGAGCTTTTACTGTGACTAACTGTATGTGCTTTCTTTTAGACTCTAACCTTGAAAACCGGCTCAGAGTTTATCTGTTCTTTCTTTCTAGGTGAAACGACTAAAGGAGCTACATCCATTAACATTTACTTTTCCTTCCCATAGAAAGTACTCCTGAATCAGTGCTTCTTTGTTCTCTTTGTATCTCTGCTCTGTTCTCTCTAACCCCCAGTCGGTCGTGGCAGATGGCCGCTCACACTGAGCCTGGTTCTGTTGGAGATTTCTTCCTGTTAAAAGGGAGTTTTATCTCTCCACTGTCGCTACATGCATGCTCAGTATGAGGGATTGCTGCAAAGTCAACGCCAGTGACTGTCTACTGTCTCTACATGCTCATCCAGGAGGAATGAATGCTACAAGTCTCTGACTTGATGCAATCTGCTGGGTTCCTTAGAAAAACTTTTTATCCAATTTGAATAAATAACTGAATCTAACTGCACTGTTCAATGCTTAGGATTAACTGGAATGTTGTATGTACCTGACTTGAAATCTATATGATTTAATTGAATTGACTTAGCCCATTTTAAAGTTACCCACCTTTCACACAATGCGACAGGAAACAACACTCTCCAATTATTTTTACCTCTGCCTTCCTCCCTCCCTGTTGGATGGAGTAAGGGGGAGTCAGGTTTAGCCTAAACCGGCTCAGTTATGGTTGAGGTGCAAACACACCCTCCATTTCTGCTACCTGTATGACCCCCTCTCTTTTCCAATGGTTATGGTCAATCTGACAGAGAGAGGTATCCCAATCGTTGTGGTTTTTAGTATAACAATGGCAACCAGTGGGCTCTAGATGGACAAACCTTATCAGTTTATTATTTTACTTAGTACCCCTACATATAGCCCATTCTAAAATGGCCAAACTAACACTCAGTAGTTTATTCTTACCTCCCCAACAACCCTACACCATTCCAGACCCTTTGTGAAGTGCCTTGAGACGACATGTGTTGTGAATTGGCGCTATATAAATAAAACTGAATTGAATTGAATTGGTCAGGAGGCCGCACATGCCCACCGGCAATTATAGTGGAGGATCCGTCATGCTGTGGGCTTGGTTCTCTTGGAGCATATTCACACCAGGGTAGTCTGGGGAAGTAGGTTTTATTTGACGTTTCTCACCTTCATTCGGTTTGATTCATTTTCACCTTGCACTTTTGAAAGCAGATCAAACCGCCTGGGTAATGTCATTTAGTTACAACAGCTGCTTATTTGGGGTACTATCACAAGAAACTGCCTGGTATGAGCAGCAGGCAGGTAATAAACTAGCCATTTTGCTCTGTACATCAGTCAGTGCAGCAGAAAAAAAAGTGGATAGTGAGAGACTACGACATGCTGCTATGGTAATAGACAGTAAAGTACTGCAAGGATTTTAGTTTATATACAGTCATATTCAATAAATTAGAATATGAGGCTCGTTTGTCAAATTAAAATTACCTTTCGAAACTAAACATTTAAGCAGGTATTAAACATACTTTTCTTAAGCCCACATTTCTGCGTTAAATTGTTTTTTATTGGTCTGATGTAATATTCAAATCCTTAATGTCTTGTTTTCATTAGCTGTAAGTGAGAAATCATCATAATTAACAGAAATACAGACCTTAAGACACCAGTCTGTGTCTATATAAGAATATATAATGTCTTTACTTAGTGGATTGAGTTGGTGAAATAAATGAACTTTTCAGCAGTATTCTAATTTGTTGAATATGACTATATATGTCACTTCTAATCATAAGTCACTGCATCTCTTTGGTTCTCCAGATAGTCCACTGGCATTCTCGCTGTCACCAAACCTAACCAGCGTTCGCTTGCAAAACCCACGTTTTCAGCTGGACCAAGGATTGCTTGATTGACCCACACCAGAGTTCAAATGAAAGTTTATTTATCCAGTTAGGGCTGCACAGTGGGGTTGTAAGTAGCACTGTTGCCTTGCAGCAGTAGGGTCCTAGATTCAAGTCCTGGCCAGAGGTCTTTCTGCATGGTGTTTGCATGTTCTCCTCATGCATGCATTGGTTCTCTCTGGGTACTCTGGGTTCCTTCCAATTTGGAGGTTAATATTTTTATCTAAATTTTCTTACGTATCAATGTGTGCTTAGCATGTGCTTGTCTTGCCCTGTGAAGGACTGCCAATCTTTCCAAGATTTAACCCGCCTCTCGCCCAATGACAGCTGGAGGTAGCCAAATCATCTAATGAGAATATCTGCATAAATACACGGATGGGAATTTACCAGTATAATACAGAGATTGTTGATAAGCACAATTTCCACAGCCAGTAAAAACACAGAAATCAGACAGTGTTATATCTCTTCAGGTACTGGTTAGGTGCATTTGTAAAAAGCAGATCACCATAATCCACTGAAGGAAAAAAAAATGCAGAAATCAAGTGCTTCCTCACCTGGAGTGATAAGATATATTCTCAAAGTAACCTACCATAAGTCTCAGGGTAGAGACGAGTCTCTTTGATGTGAGATTTAAATGATAGGCTTTCACATCTGCCCAAATGAAGCACACGATTAAAGGAAACAGGATATGGTCTTTTTTAAAGTGGTCCAAACAGCCGTGGTGTAAAAGCTCCCTTCTAAATGCCCTGTGAGTCTTGTTAAAGTGCTGACTTTCTAAAAGCTCTTAGAAACATCAGAACACGTCACATACTAAAAATTATTGGTCACCGGGTCTTCCAGCAGGATAAATTATCCACAATATATAGCCTTATACTTGGAAATGGTTCACCAGACACAAAATCCACCTATGTCCATCCATGGTCACATGAGACTTAATTAATAAAAAACCTGTGGAGTGACCTTTTAATGACCTATCTTTTGAAAGGACCCGTAGAAGTAGAGTTTACTGATGTTTGAAGTAAAATCATAATTGTAAAAAAACCCTTTGTTGTCTCTGCCTCTAACACCACACTCTCTGTGATGCACACTAGCAATAATAGACTTCACATGAATGTGAGTAACACAGTATGTGTTCTAATGCACCCTCATTCCTGATCAGATGCTGGCTTTTCAACAGTGTGCTCATAATTACCTGGGAAGGCTCTGTGCTCTTTAGCCTGGAGGACAGTCTGCCCATGGTTACCAGGAAGAGTTTCAAAATGGTTTTCTACTTTCAGGCAGGATTAAAATGAGTTTGGATCCAGATAAGGGAACTGTTATTCTGGTTTCTGCTCTATGTATTAAGTGGTTGTAGAAATAAACATTCAGCACTGACTGTGGTTTTTGAGCTCTAAAAACCACTGTATATGCAGGAATTTCTGCAAATTCATTGCTATTGCATTTTTACCTCTTAGATTGATTTGAACTATTAGATTGCTGCAATCTTCTATTTTTTAAATTAAATATTTTTCTTATTGAGAATCTTTACCGTGTACTATTGTTACAACCCCTAGTCTTGGAGTAGCAGGATGTTATACATAATAAAGTAAATTTATCAACTAACAAACAATTCATATTGAACAAAACTCAGGTCAGTATATTAAAAAAAACATTTATTTCCTCAAACCAGGGTTCTCACAGGATATTGTATTTGGGAGCCAATAAATGCCAGGGTCTCCAAGGCCAAAATAACAAACAAAAATGTCCATTCTGACAATAAAAAAATAAAAGCAAGTCTCATCTAACCAAAACAAAAGTACAATACTTAAACTGCCTGACTGGCACAAAACAGAAGAAATCTTGGGTCAAGCAATATGGCCGAGAACCCCTACCAATCTTCCCATCTCACACAAAATCTCTAAAAGCGAACAATTCACAAAATCAAAAAGATTAACCACAGAATTGAGTTTCTCAGTCAACAAAAATAAGATGCCGAAAGAGAAGCTTTTATGCAGTCCACTGATGAGGAGGAATTGACCTCAGCTGTGCATGAGGTGTAACAGCAGGCCTGCAAACAAACAAGAGAGAGAGTAAAACAAGAAACTCTCTCCTAGTATGAGAGCACCCTATAGGTCAGTGGACGTAGCAACTGTAATAAATGAATTCCCCAAAGTTCTATGCTGTGGCTGTGCAATCCCGTCTTTGGGGTTCATTGGTAAAATGTCTTTGAAAAATGGACAAGTTTATTTAAGCATTTTTTTTTTTCTTCTGGCAATTTCTGACTTATGAATTTAAACAAATTTTCCCACACAAATAGCATGTGTTCTTGTCTTTCCCATTTTGTAGAATGGCAAAGAGAAATAGAGCTCTGTGTTAAATCTTATTCATACTACGTGGGAGTTTCTTTTTGAAGTGTGAGATTATGCTATTGCATTAAAGATTCATTAACTTTAAGGTTTTTCTACACATCTTTACAAGGGATGACAGTAAGTTTGGTTGTCACTTTACAATTAGCTGATATGAGTTAGTCAGAAAAAGAAAACTTTCGTTAATTACTGATTATGTCCTAGAAAACCTGGCTAGAAGGAACATTTTGTGACTGTATTTTTCCCCATATTGATTGTGGCTGACCAATCAGACCTGGAAGTATGATTCTCACAGTTGAACAATGTGTCATTCAACCGCTTTCCTTGACATTAATGAATGGAGACAAAAAACATAATCATTACTTGCTAACTAAATTACAGATCTTAACATACTCACAGGTCAGAGCTCAGTCTACATAGAGTCAGGGGGCCTTTCACTTTAACTTTATCTAGAAACTAGGAATCAGGTTTATCAGCTTTACTTAATTTTGTTGTTGTCTCCGTGAACTGTTATCATAAATAAAAAAGTGGGGGAGGCTTTGTAATACGTAAATATCAGCCATATACTGAATCACCTGTCCTTTCCAGATCATCCTGATGGCTGGGATAATCACATCCATTTCTAGTGCTGATTAGCTGTGTTTATTTAAAATAGGTGGAACTGCGACAACCAAGACCGGAAAGGGACTCCTGGTTATCTTGCCACCACATGCAGTGAACTGGATGGTTAGGGATGTAAAAATATCTACAAATCTTCAGCTGTTTGTGAAACTTGATGACCTGAAAAAAGAAGCTACCATGTAATTTAGGCCAATGCAATTTTGTTATTGAACATACAAATAATGTTTCGAGGGTGGAGAAACAGAAGAAATTTTAATTTTGAATGTTGTAAGCATTGCTTTTTCTGCAAAAAACTCAGCTTGTGCAATACGTCTGCAGCACATTTGTGTGAATTTATTGGGTGTGAAGTCAAGAGGTGTGCTTCTACTCCCTGTCTGAAATGGAGATCCGAGTTAATAGAATCGGATCTCCATTTCAGACAGGGAGTAGAGATCCGAGTTAATAGAATCGGGAGCAGCAGACGTCTTTCCTTGCCGGATCTTGGCAGCTGAATCAGTGTGTTTTCATTATGTATTAGATGAAGAGGAAAAACTGGGAAGGCAGAGAAGAATCGAAGGCAGGATGTTTGAAGGAGGGGAACAGCTTGTTAGAGAAAGAGAGAAAGGAATAAGTGGAAAGCTCAGCTGCAGAGTTGAACAGACTACAGCGTCATACATATTACATGCATCAGATATTGCTCATATCAACACTTGCTCTCTGTTACTCGACTGGAATAAAACTTTCAGATCCCCCAGGGATGACAAATATAAATCCTTGGTGTAAAGCACGGTGCTGTGGAGACTGAGCTGACCTGTTTAATATGAGTGGATTTAAATCAGATGAATCAATAAAAAAACATACAGCTCAAGGACAGTAAAACATGAACTGTCTTTTGTTCTTTATTTGACTTGAACAGCCCGCTGCATTTATGTGTGTTGTGAAAGTTGGAAAGGAAAAGAAACAGATATTAGTGAATGAAGGTGAGCCTTGATTTTAGCTTAGTTTTAAAAAAGGTTAGTTTTCTCCCAAGGTAAGTTTGATTTGAAAGGTACTGCTAAATTTTAGTGTAATAATTTTAAACTTGTGGAAATCCATCTTTAAAGGTGACATATGCAAAATCTAATTTTTTAGCTTTTAAATACATTTTGTTGAGTACTTGGAGTATGTAGGAATGCAGAAAAGTTCAACTTAGGTGCTGTGTAGATATCTTTAAATTCTGTTTGGGTCCTTTTTTTCAGTCCTTTCAGTTTTTTCTATTCTTTATTGTGTTTTTTGAACTAATATGTCACAGTATATGCTGCAGAACATATCCACCACTTTTGTTTCTCGCTTCGATTTTGTAGTCCAAGCTCACATTCGCCGACGTTGCAATTGGATAAGTCTAAATGTTCAGTTGTTGGGTGCATTAACCCAAACAATTCACCACATCTTCCCCCAGCATCTGAACCTCTTTAAAGTAACTCGTTAAATTTTATTTTTCATGGAAATGTTCCGACATCAGTGGGGAGATTCTTATTTCCCCACTTCAAGGAGGTGTGCCTTCAGCAACCTCCTATTAAGTCCTATCAAGAAGGACTTGCTGAAAGACTTCACCTGATTAAGGGGTCTGTTCCTTCTGTCTGTGGAAACAACGAACACAGCAAAGCGGTAAGCTGAAAATAATGCTAAAATGACAACAAACTACTTTAAATAAGAATTTATTGTGTTTCGATTTGACATCTTGGCCATTTTTTTTATATCAGTAGCATCGTCCCTTCTGCTTACGTTAGTGCTGTATGCTGCTTTTAGCTCCTTGAGGACATAAGCGTACTGCGTGTTTTGAATATTATTATTACATAAACAGTTTTTCATTGTTCTTGCTGTTTTTGTCTTGTTTCTTTGCCGCTAGATATATCTCTGTTATTGAACAAAAGTGGCTGAACTGGGTGGAGTGGAATGCCCTTCAACCTGGAGGGGGCAGGGTGTAAAGTGCCTCAATAACATTTAAGGAGAAGGCACCAAATCGAATTACTCTCGGACACCTCAGAACAGGGGTAAAATAACAAGGAACTCAGACAACAGCGTTTCAGTTCCACTTTATGTAGACCACAACTGCATAATTTAAGTGTGAAAAGGAAGAATTTAAAAGCATGATATGACCCCTTTAATGCTGTCTGTGATCAGTTACAAGTGCCTGCCTACATAGCCCGAAAGCCATACAACCCCAGCAATAATTAGTTAATAATAGCACAAAGCACGATGCTACGTCTCAGTAATTAAGCTGAGCAGTTTGATCATAATATTCAATAATAACTGTTATTGGTGCCAATAAGAGGCTAAAAGCAGCAGGTACAACTTGACTGATCATCTTAAAGAGTGGTGTTTTTATTTACTGCCAAATGTAAACTAGAGAAAAAAGAAACTGTTAATTCTGTTTATTTGGGTTTATAACTGTCAGAGTCTGGAGTGTGGACTGTCTGCTGCTAACCATCTTCCACCACCAGGTGCTGCCGGGGTTTGTGAATCGAGGGTGCGACAGGTGTGGCTCGTTCCGGTGATCACTGGAGGAGTATAAGAGGATGGATCGCCAGCACTTCTTTGCCTGAGTGTTTTGCCCTTCAGCGGTACAACTATCTGGCCTCACCCTTCTTCTGTGAATCTTTGAATCTTGTTGCTCTTGAGAAAAGAAGGTAACCTACCTCCTTGTCTCACTCCTCCTAGGACTCACACCAAGCCATGCTCCTTGGTGGTGACAGACCACTTCCGAACCTGAAGAAACTCTGGATCAAGCCCCAGCTGGCGGTCCGCTTCACTCGGTGCTCCTACCCCGCTTATGCACGTCCTGTCCACCCTCCAACAGTTCCTCTTCGTCGAGACCACGGAAGCTCCAGGCGGTCCCCTGAGCAACCTCTCCACGGTCTCCAGACTCATCAGCCATCTCCCTGGCGGATCTAGCTTCCCCGCAGACTGTAAGCATACAGCAGAGTTTTTGTTAGCTGTCGAACGTCTGGTTACTTACCTGACCTGTTTCCTTCCCCCTGCAGTCCTCCGGTTCCAGGGCAGAGGTTTACAGCTTGTCTATTATTTCCGCCTAGCTTAATAAACAACCTAAACCATCCACTGTTCTCCGAGTGTTTTTCTGCATGTGGGTCAAGTCGGCCACAAGAAATATGACAATAACATCACAAAAGGTATAAGAATCCCACAGATCAGCTGGCATTAATGAACTGGTCTGCCCTGGTACGCTTCCCAAACCACTTCCCGTAGTTTTAGTGAAGCCATTTTTTACTGAAAGTCATACAGAATCCCCAAATACACTCACCGGCCACTTTATTGGGTACACCTGTCCAACTGCTCGTTAATGCAAATTTCTAATCAGCCAATCACATGGCAGCAACATAATGCATTTAGGCATGTAGACATGGTCAAGACGATCTGCTGCAGTTCAGCCCGAGCATCAGAATGGGGAAGAAAGGTGGTTTAAGTGACTTTGAACATGGCATGGTTGTTGGTGCCAGACGGGCTGGTCTGAGTATTTCAGAAACTGCTGATCTACTGGGATTTTCACGCACTACCATCTCTAGGGTTTACAAAGAATGGTCCGAAAAGGACAAAATATCCAGTGAGCGGCAGTTCTGTGGGCCCAAATGTCTTGTTGATGCCAGAGGTCAGAGGAGAATGGCCTGACTGGTTCGAGCTGATAGAAGGGTAACAGTAACTCCAATAACCACTCGTTACAACCAAGGCATGCAGAAGAGCATCTCTGAACGCACAACACGTCGAACCTTGAGGCGAATGGGCTACAGCAGCAGAAGACCACACCAGGTGCCACTCCTGTCAGCTAAGAACAGGAAACTGAGGCTACAATTTGCACAGGCTCACCAAAATTGGACGATAGAAGATTGGAAAAACGTTGCCTGGTCTGATGGGTCTCGATTTCTGCTGCAACATTCGGATGGTAGGGTCAGAAATTTGGAGTCAACAACATGAAAGCATGGATCCATCCTGCCTTGTATCAACGGTTCAGGTTGGCGGTGGTGGTGTAATGGTGTGGGGGATATTTTCTTGCCACACTTTGGGCCCCTTAGTACCAATTGAGCATCGTATCAACACCACAGCCTACCTGAGTATTGTTGCTGACCATGTCCATCCCTTTAAGACCACAGTGTACCCATCTTCTGATGGTAACTTCCAGCAGGATAACGCGCCATGTCATAAAGCACGAATCATCTCAGACTGGTTTCTTGAACATGTCAATGAGTTCACTGTACTCAAATGGCCTCCACAGTCACCAGATCTCAATCCAATAGAGCACCTTTGGGATGTGGTGGAACGGGAGATTCGCATCACAGATGTGCAGCCGACAAATCTGGAGCATCTGTGTGATGTTATCATGTCAATAGGACCAAACTCTCTGAGGAATGTTTCCAATACCTTGTTGAATCTATGCCACGAAGGATTAAGGCAGTTCTGAAGGCAAAAGGGGTTCAACCCAGTACTAGCAAGGTGTACCTAATAAAGTGGCCGGTGAGTATATGTGTAAAGTATTTTGCTGCAGCTGTACATAATACAAGTAAACACCAGGCAAACACCAGACAAAACCAGGCAAATGAAGGGTTAAAGTGGACTCACATCAGTTGCCCTATGCCCTCTGTAATGTATACATAGAAGCTTGTTTTCTATCTACCCATGACATGTTTTTCTAAAGGTGGCGAAATATAATTTAAAGTGGGTCTTATTTATTTTACAGAAACCTGTGGCTGGTAGCTTTTACAGGGCTGGTGCTAGCTTTAAAACTCCAATGGACCAGTTTATGTTTCTTTTGTTATCTATCCTGGGCCCAGACAGAAGGCATATTCAACCTGGCACCCATGCAGGTTGCCTAGACAACGAATAGTAAAGGCTGCTGGACAGTAGCACAGGATGAGGCTACCTCATAGACCTCTTTGACATTCAGCGATTTTGACGTATCATAGATGCAGAGCCACAGGTCATCACAACAAAGACTCTGGTCTGTTCAAAAGAAAACATTTAAACTGAATGCACACTGTTTCCTCTGCTAGCCCTGCTTAAAAATGTTTATCACACTGTAAAGTGTACTTTGCATACTTGAACCCCTGTACTCCATATTGGCCTCTCTAAAAGCAGTTGTCCAATTAAGTCCTAATATGAGCTGCAATTATGAGACCTTAATTTGTGGGAGGAGTGCATAAAAGCTATTTAAGTTCTGACTAAAACATTAAATCTGTTGAGGAGAAATTGGAAAGTTGAGTTTTTGTCTTTTGCTTCAGTGCTGCAGAGCAGGTTCAATCACGATTACATTATATTTGAGGTAAACTAATCAGAATTTTTCAGTTCTTTTTTATTCTGTTTTTGGTCCTGGGTTTAACAGTTTAATTTCCGTGCTTGTCATTAGATAAAACAATATATATACTCACGGCCCTCATTGCTACTGTGATTTAGTTCTTAGCTCAGAATAAAAGTTTATTAAAGTCTTGCTATAAATGCAGCTCTACTCAAAAATCTTCCAAAACTTTTATTTAAAAGTGACAGGTCCTGTCTAATGAATCAAACAAGCCCCAGGTATGTTATATTTTAAACTTAAATGTGGCTATAAAGGCAAACGGTCCCAAAACACAAGTTGTTTGGTGATTTAGATCATTTTTTCTTGGTGTGCTTTGTATTCCAGTGTTTTGCCATCTTGTTGTTTCACAAAACTCACACTGCACTTGAAGGCAACACATTGAAAGAAGAAGTTAAAGATATCGCCGAAACAGTTAACTCTTTTTTGCTGCAACCAATAACAAGGTTTCAGGACAGAATACGGTGATCCCTCCCAGGTGAATCTTGTCAGCTGAGAAAGCATTAAAGGTGCATTTTGGAGTCACATGATTTCAAATGAGTTATGTTCAAGGACTGACTTGATTAGGGTTTGGATGGATGTGTCTGGATCAGACTGAGATGAGAACTGCACATGTAGTTACATCTGGACTGATTGGAGATGCGTGATAACTTCCAAATCTTCAACTTTAGCAGATGCATTTTATCCAGCACTGTGACAGACATTAACTTATTCTTAGAAGTTCATGTTTTGGTAGCTTCAGAGATGAAAAATGTTAAATCTTTGTTTTGATGAGTTGGATCCTTATTTTGAAACAATAACACCTCTCAATGTTTTTTTTTCCATTTACCAAATATGGCAAAAGGGATTATTATTTTATCTCATACTGATTTCTCTCTCCACACTTACAAAAAATTCAACAGCCTCAAGTTTTATAGTAGTTTTATGTTTTTGTCAAGGCAAAGATAATTAACAAAAAGTCCATAAAAAATATATTTCATAACGATTAAATATGGATTTGCTTGTCATTGAGTGAAATACGTATTTAACCCTCTTCATACATGGCAGAATTCTGGCTCTAACAGATTGGTTGTGCTCATGTAGTATATAAAGGGGTTGGACAATGAAACTGAAACACCTGGTTTTAGACCACAATAATTTATTAGTATGGTGTAGGGCCTCCTTTTGCGGCCAATACAGCGTCAATTCGTCTTGGGAATGACATATACAAGTCCTGCACAGTGGTCAGAGGGATTTTAAGCCATTCTTCTTGCAGGATAGTGGCCAGGTCACTACGTGATACTGATGGAGGAAAACGTTTCCTGACTCGCTTCTCCAAAACACCCCAAAGTGGCTCAATAATATTTAGATCTGGTGACTGTGCAGGCCATGGGAGATGTTCAACTTCACTTTCATGTTCATCAAACCAATCTTTCACCAGTCTTGCTGTGTGTATTGGTGCATTGTCATCCTGATACACGGCACCGCCTTCAGGATACAATGTTTGAACCATTGGATGCACATGGTCCTCAAGAATGGTTCGGTAGTCCTTGACAGTGACGCGCCCATCTAGCACAAGTATTGGGCCAAGGGAATGCCATGATATGGCAGCCCAAACCATCACTGATCAACCCCCATGCTTCACTCTGGGCATGCAACAGTCTGGGTGGTATGCTTCTTTGGGGCTTCTCCACACCGTAACTCTCCTGGATGTGGGGAAAACAGTAAAGGTGGACTCATCAGAGAACAATACATGTTTCACATTGTCCACAGCCCAAGATTTGCGCTCCTTGCACCATTGAAACCGACGTTTGGCATTGGCATGAGTGACCAAAGGTTTGGCTATAGCAGCCCGGCTGTGTATATTGACCCTGTGGAGCTCCCGACGGACAGTTCTGGTGGAAACAGGAGAGTTGAGGTGCACATTTAATTCTGCCGTGATTTGGGCAGCCGTGGTTTTATGTTTTTTCGATACAATCTGGGTTAGCACCCGAACATCCCTTTCAGACAGCTTCCTCTTGCCTCCACAGTTAATCCTGTTGGAGGTGGTTCATCCTTCTTGGTGGTATGCTGACATTACCCTGGATACCGTGGCTCTTGATACATCACAAAGACTTGCTGTCTTGGTCACAGATGCGCCAGCAAGACGTGCACCAACAATTTGTCCTCTTTTGAACTCTGGTATGTCACCCATAATGTTGTGTGCATTTCAATATTTTGAGCAAAACTGTGCTCTTACCCTGCTAATTGAACCTTCACACTCTGCTCTTATTGGTGCAATGTGCAATCAATGAAGACTGGCTACCAGGCTGGTTCAATTTAGCCATGAAACCTCCCACACTAAAATGACAGGTGTTTCAGTTTCATTGTCCAACCCCTGTAGATAAATCAATTACACTCCTGACCTCAACTTCTGTAAAGCAAACTTGTCCAAAGAATCTATTCCATCCTCTGCACCAACATGGGCAAGATCAAAGAGTTGTCAAATGATCACAGGTACAAGACAGTATATCTGCACAAAGTTGGAATGGGCTACAAGACCATCAACAGGATGCTTGGTAAAAAGATCACAACTGTTGGTGGGATTATTCATACATAGAATTATTAACTGACCATCGATTGCTATAAACTTCAACTAAGATCATTTGCAGATGATCATGACAATTATGAGGAATCAGCTCACAGCTACACAGGAAAAGCATGTTATTGATTTGAAAGCATATTGGAAAATATCAACCAAGAACACCAAAGGCAATACCTGTACCCTGATTAATTGACATTTTTTGCCGCCCGCAATTAAAGGCACATGTAAATACCAAAAAGAACACAAAGCTTGTCTCACATTGGCCAAAAACAACCTCAACAATTTGATTACCCCCAAGACTTTTTGGAAAACATTCAAAAGGGAACATATTTGGATGGTGTGCATCCTGCTGTCAGAATTGGCACGTGTTGGTGTTTCTGTTCATTGCACTCACATGTTTATCAAGTAATTCTTTTCACTGTTTAAGTTCCTGTTTTCCATCACTTTGTTGTTGGGTTCTCCGTTGCTGTCTCCTGTGTTCCTGTTGCCTTCGTGCCTGTAAGGTTATCATAGTTTCAATTAAAATATTTCCATTCACCATGCACCTGCCGATGTCCTGCTGCCTCGTTGGTATAACCACAAACTGTGACACCTGCTGCATCTTGCTTAAAACTAACACTGCATGTCAGAAAAAGAGCATCATTCTGATAGTCAAACAGAGTGTTAATAGTGCAGTGGTCTGGGGTTGCTTTAATTTTTTGGTACCAAAAGGCAGCATTACTTCTGTTTTCTTCCATAAAATTCTGAAGAAGACAACCTGATAGTGGCTCAATGGCTCAAAAAACAAACCTAACCCCGAAAAATACTCTGGTGAGTTGGGAGATTGCAGAGGGTTTTTGCTACAATGTACACTCGTTTTTAAACGTTCACCACAGTCCTTCCCTCATGATCATGTCAAGATTTATTTTATTTTAGGATTATTATTGGGCAGGGCGTTAAGATGGGTTGAGTCCCACTTTAACAATTGCTGCAATTTCGGTTGTACCTTCTCTGAATTTGAGAACGAATTTAGAGAAGTATTTTTAAAAGATGTTGATCAGACCGCAAATGCTCGAGGTCTTTGATCCTTAAGACAAAGAGGCCAATCAGTGTCCGAGTTCTCCATTGACTTTAGAATCTTAGCCACAGCTTCTGGGTGGGATGATTGTGCTCTCAAGACAGTATTTTTTCAGGCTCTTAACGAGCCTTTAAAGGATCAGTTAGCCCTAGTGGATGAACCAAAGACACTTAACGGGTTAATAAAATTAGCCACTCAACTTGATAACCACATGAGAGAAAGAAAGAGGTCTCAGCAAGATTTTTGTGTCAGCAAGACACAGGGTCCCAGTCAAGTTCGTTTAGCTGTTCATTCACCTATTCCCATCCAGAACCCTGAGTCAGAGCCTATGCAGATTGGGCGTGCTCACCTCACGTCCGAGGAGAGACAGAGACGCCGCCAGTCTAATCTCTGCTTTTACTGCGGCTCTTCTGAGCATCTTCGTGCCAGCTGCCCTTTGTGTCCTGCTGGACCAAAAGGATGGATCCGTCAGTAGTTAAGGGGAAACTGGCGGACCGTTTAAACAACCTTACTGCCCCTAGACCTAGCCTGCCTGCTTCTCCAATTCTTGACCGACACATTCAGAATCTTTCAGCCCTAATTGATTCCGGGAGCGAGCAAGATCTTATCGATCTGAGTTCGGTCACAAAAGCTCAGATCGAGACTGAACCGTTACCTTCACCTCAGTTAGTTTCTGCTTTGGACGGGGACACCTTACAACAGGTTACTCACCATACCAAACCACTAAGCCTTTTAGTGGCAACCATAGAGAAGAGATATGTTTTTTCGTCTTCCCCATTGCTCATCACTCTATGGTTTTAGGATCTCCATGGCTACGGAAACATAACCCCCATATTAACTGGTCTGAGTGCCGAATAGAGTCTTGGTCCACGTGCTGTCTCTCTTCATGCCTCCAGTCAGCCGTTCCCCCACAACCTACGGACATGGGGGTGGATGAAAGTAAGGTTACAGATCTTTCTCTAGTTCCCACTGAATACCACAATCTAAAACAAGTATTTAGTAAGGTTAAGGCGTTGACTTTGCCCCCTCACAGACCTAATGACTGTTCCATCGATTTACTCCCCGGTGCCCTGCTGCCTACTAGTAGGCTGTACCACATTTCAGAACCTGAACGCAAGACTATGGAAGACTACATTAACGAGTCTTTAGTGGCTGGAATTATTCGCTCTTCTTCTTCTCCCCTAGGCGCGGGTTTTTTCTTTGTAAGTAAAAAGGATGGTTCCCTTCGCCCATGTATCGATTATAGGGGTCTAAACCAAATAACCGTTAAAAACAAATACCCACTTATAGTCCTTTCTTCAGCCTTTGAACCAGTTCATGGTGCCAACTTATTTACCAAACTTGACTTAAGGAATACCTACCATTTAGTCAGGATCCACCAGGGGGACGAATGGAAGACTGCATTTAAAACCCCTTGGACATTTTGAGTATTTGGTTATGCCTTTTGGGGGCTTTGCAATGCACCTGCAGTTTTTCCAGTTGCTCATCAACGATGTGCTCAAATTTTTTTGAACGTTTTTGTTTTTGTCTATCTTGACGATATTCTTATCTATTCAAGGGACATTGAGGAAACCCGTCAGCATGTACGCTTGGTGCTTCAAAGACTGCTGGGGAATAGTTTGTTCATAAAAGCTGAAAAATTGACTTTCATAAGGACTCAGTACCTTTTTGGGGGTTTTTTTTTGGAGGGTGGACAGGTTCGCTCGGACCCAGAGAAGATAAAAGCAGTCCTTGAATGGCCTGTTCCGGACTCCCGCAAACAGCTCCAGTGCTTTCTTGGGTTTGTGAACTTCTATCGGTGATTCATCAGGAACTTCAGCCTGTTGGCTGCCCCCCTCACTGCTCTCACCTCAACAAAGACTGCATTCTCCTGGACTCAGGAAGCAGATAGAGCCTTTGCTGCATTGAAAGAGAGATTATCTCAGACTCCCATTCTGATTCACCCTGATTCCTCCAGAGAATTTATTCTGGAAGTGGACGCTTCTGAGACGGGGGTAGGTGCCGTACTCTCTCAACAGTCCACCACAGATGGTAAGCTCCATCCCTGCGCTTATTTCTCCAGACGACTCTCCAACACGGAGAGAAATTATGATGTAGGAGACAGGGAGCTTTTAGCCATAATGCTGGCCTTGGAGGAATGGCGGCATTGGCTTGAGGGAGCAAATCACCCTGTATTAGTTTGGACTGATCATAAGAACTTGATATACTTACAGTCAGCAAGAAGACTGAATCCACGCCAGTCACGTTGGTCTCTTTTCTTTTCTCGCTTTGACTTATCTATTTCCTACAGACCTGGTTCTAAGAACCAGAAGCCAGATGCCAGTTTACTCCAGATAGCTTTGTTAAAGAAGCTGAACCTATTATTCCTTCTCATTGGACTGTTGGTGCCTTATCTTGGGAGATTGAGAACCTTGTGAATCAGGCTCAGCGCCATGAACCAGATATCACAACCAGAGACAGAGAACCCAAATTCAGCCAAACACAAAGTGATAAGTAAAAAGGTTTATTCAGAAACTCAGGATCAGAGAGCAGAAGAGCAGCAGTCAGCTTCCAGGAACCACTGAGAACAGAGAGACTAGTCAGTGGCTGAATAAAACTCAGGATCTGCAAGGGGTTAGATAAAGCCACTAACCTTCTCAGTCTGGGGATGAGGCACAGAATCCAGAGGAGGAAGAGATCCAGACAGTTAATGAGGAGGCATCCGACAGACTGAAGTCGGATTGCCCACTGATCCAAATCCTCCACAGAGAGCTGTGATTGTCCTCTTGACAATAAGTGAATAAACCAGTGGCTAGGCTGAGACGTAAATCCAGGGACAGAAACAGGTTCGAATTCCAGGGCTAGAGGTGTCAGACAAGGGGCAGGCAGAGACATAAACCAGAGGCAGAAAACAGAGTCGAATTCCAAAATCCAATCTGTCAGACAAGGAGCAAGCAAGAGGGAAATAATCCGTAAGGCAAGGCAAGGTCATGAACGGGATCAGTCAGGAAGGTATGCTGGATAACTACTCACAAATGTTTTTAAAAAAATCTGGCACCTTTTGGGGTCAGAGGGTGTATAAAACTGCAGCTCCAAGGTTGGGGGCTTGACGGTGATTGCGCAGCAGCAGACAGGTGAAGCCAAGATTTAAATTGCATGAGTGAGAGCAGAGCAGGCAGACGGGCCAGAATCATAACAGTACCCCCTCCTCAAGGTCCGGGCTCCGGACGGACCCCGAGGCTGATCAGGATGGAGTCGATGGCCCCCCGGATGGGTTTTTTGTCCACTATGAATCGTGCAGGAATCCAGGAAATCTCCTCAGGACCATACCCTCCCAGTCCACCAGGTAACGTATGCCACGTCCCTGCCGTCGGACCGGATGATGCGCCGGACAGTGGAGACTGGCCATCAGCAAGAAGTCAGGGGGTGGAGGGGGCCTGGAGGTGGGCCCGAGACGGGAAACACCACATAGGGCTTGATCCGGGACACGTGGATGGTAGGTGAACTCTCATGACACGAGGAAACTAAACGAACAGCCAGGATTGATGATCTTGGATAGGGAAAGGGTCCCTTCAAAACGAGGTGCCAGCTTGGGGAAAAAGGGGGAGGTCCTTGGGGGATAGCCAAACCTTCTTTCCCCCCCTTGTAGCTTGGAGGGGATTCTCCGACGATTTGCTGTGCGTGCCTGCACCTCCGACATTCTGATCATAGACCTTCTTGCCTTCCTCCAGATGCGCTGACATCTTAGGTCGCGGCCTTAGCAAAAGGAAAACATCAGCCTCTTTCTCCTGGACAGTGAAAAAGGGGTGGCTGAAAACCAAACACAACTTGGAAAGGGGATAACCCTGGCACTAGCCAGGAGGGTGTTGACAAACATATTCAACCCAGGGGTAAATTTTGAGACCATTTGGTTGCGTCGGACTCACATAGTGTGCGAAGTTTGTCCCACCTCCCGGGTTTGGGCCCTCTCCTCTGTCCATCCACTGTGGGTGAAATCCTGAGAACAAACTAACAGTAATCCCCAGCAAGGAAAAACTCTTTCCAGAAACGTGACACAAACTGGGGCCCTCTTGCTGAAAAATTCCTGTGGGTATGCCGTGAAGGCGAAAAACCTCACGTGCCAGAATGTCCCCCATTTCCTTGGCTGAGGGCAACATTTTTAGAGGGACTAGGTGAACCATTTTAGAAAATCTGTCGATGATGGTAAACAGAACTGTGAGACCATTAGAAACTGGCAACCCTGTGACGAAGTCCAAGGCTATGTGTGACCAGGGACGAGGAGGAATGGGTAGGGGATGCAAGAGTCCAGCAGGAGGGTGATGAGAAGACTTGGCTTGGGAACATTGAGTACAGGCCGTGACGTAATCTGTGACATCTTTGACCAGACATGGCCACCAAAACTGAGTTCGGACCATCTGTAACGTCCTGCTGATACCAGGATGACAGAACAGACGTGAATTATGGCATGAATTCAGTACCTTGGGTACGAGGCGTTCCGGGACAAAACACCGGTCAGGTGGGCATGAAGTTGGGATAGGGAGGTCTTTGGTGGCATCTTTAACCTCTCCCTCCAACCCAACATGGTGACGAGAGTCTCACTGATTCCGGAAGAAAAAAACTCATCCTCCCCAGAGGTCTGTGACTCGGAGGGTTTTCCTGTATTCTGGACAGGGCGTCTGGTTTGCCTTTTTGACTACAGGTCTGAAAGACAAAGAGAAGTTGAATCTTCCCAAAAAATAGAGCCCCCCTTGCCTGCCGGGAATAAGGCATTTTCGCTGATCTCAGGTAAATCCCCGGTTCTTATTCTGTCCATACAAGAAACCGGTTTCTTACCCCCCTAGCCAATGCCTCCACTCCTCGAGAGCCAACTTGACTGCCAACAGTTTTCTCGGTCCCCCCCACATCATAATTGCGCTCTGCTTGGAACAAAGTCCTAGAAAAAGAAGGCACATGGGTGAAAACGGCCATCAGAATTTCTTTTGGCTAAAGGACAGCTTCAACCCCCTTTTTTTTGAGGCGTCAAACCCCACAATAAACTGTTTATGGGTTGGGGACCGTAGAACAGGATCAAAAAAAATTTCCTTTAAGCTTGACCAAAAGCTCTTTCAGCCGTTCTTTCCAAAAAAACCTGTCTTGGATGATGTGAGAGCATTAGAGGGGCTGCAACGAGGCTACAGTTCCTGATGAACCGTCTGTAAAATTAGCAAACCCCAGAAACCTTTGAAGCTGTTTGCGGTCGTTAGGAAAGGCCATTCCAAAACTGCCTTGACTTTGGAGGGGTCCACTATAACTTGGTCTGGAGAAATGATGATCCAAGGAATGAAGTGAAAAGGGTGTGAAACTCACACTTTTCACTTTGACAAACAGATGATTTTGAAAAAGACGGAGGAGGACAGCCGGACATGATTTCTGTGGGTTTCCAGATCCTGAGAATAAATCAGAATGTCATCAGGATACAAAAAACAAACTGTCCAACCATATCCCCCAGGACATCATTCACCAATGCCTGAAAAACTGCAGGGGGGCATTGTTTAAACCAAAAGGCATTCAAAAGGTACTCATAGTGACCCTAGGGGTGGGGTTTAATGCCGTCTTCAATTCATCCCCCTCCTTGATACGAACAAGGTGTAAGCGTTTTTCAAATCCAATTTAGAGAAGATCTTGGCGCCCTGAATCTGGTCGAAAGCAGTGTTCATAAGTGGTAGAGGGTATCGTTTTTTGACGGTGATGTCGATTAAACCCCTGTAGTCGATACATGGGCTCAATGAACCGTCCTTCTTTCCCACAAAGAAGAAGCCTCCCCTGCTGGAGAAGAAGAAGGCTGATAACACCAGCTTTTAGTGACTCATCAACATACTTCCTCATGGTTGGGTTTTTTCTGGTTCTGACAATGAATACAATCGACCCCTAGGGGAAAGTGACTGGTAGGAGCTCAATGGCACAGTCATAGGGTCTATGAGGTGGAATTGCCGTAGCCCTGGATTTTTGAATACCTCCTTTAAGCGCATGATATTCCGGACGGCACCTTAGACAGATCAGGATGTCTCCTCAATGTCATTCCCCAGAAATATCTGTAGAGGCAGAAGACAGGCAAGTGGCCGAGCAGGACTTAGCCCCCCCCAAAATCTCTTTGGCTTGCCAGTCAAAAATGGGGGTTGTGCTTTTGTAACCAGGAGCCCCTAAAACAATGGTAGTTTAGGAGAGTTGATAATCCTGAATGTGACCTCGTCTTGATGATTGCCCCCAGTGTGAGTTTTTTTTACCTCCGTCTTGTAGTATGAACTGTTGATACTGTGACCATCCAAAGCCAGGACCTTACGGGTGTCAGACGTGGGGAAGGAGCTTGATGTCATGGTCCCCTGGCGAACGACTCATCCATAAACTCCGTGTCCCCCCCTGAGTCAATGAAACTGACACCTGATGAGAAGTGGAAGACACTTGAATAGTTGCAGGAAATGAGCATGAGGAGACAGACAGTTGACTTCGGCTCAGTAGAGTTCTTCTCACCTCTATTTTTTTTTTTTTCTGGGCTGGGCTTTTAACGGACACTTGAATGCAACATGACCCTGTTCACCACAATAAAAACACAAGTTATTCTTCCTTCGTCGATCTCGTTCCCCGCAAAACTTTGAATGACCCAACTGCATGGGCTCCGGGTCACAACAGTGATCAGAAGGGGGGGGAAGACCTTGGGTTCTAGGTGGGGAAAGGACTGTGAGCTGAAGAGGAATTAACCCGTCTATGAAGCCTTCCCCCCTCCTTTCTGTGAGCCCCCAAATCTGTGCGGGTTGCCAGGTCCTCAAGTTGGTGAAGGGAGGCAAGTAGTCCCGGGTAGCCAGTTCATCCTTAATGTTTTTTCATTCAGACCTTGCATGAAAGCATCCATTTTAGCATGCTCATTCCAAAGGCTGTCTGCTGCCAGTAAATGAAAGTCAATGATATAAGATGTAACACTTCTCTCTCCCTGTTTATGGAGAGTAAACCTCTGGGAGCTTCACGACTAGGGAAAAAGGATCAAAAACCCTGATGAGCTCCTTGGGGAATGCAGAATAAGAAGCACACGTGATCAAAAAACCATTTTCCCCTCAGCAGTGCCCCCTTGCTTAGCCTTTCCAGAGAGCAGGGAAACAAAACGCCCCCACCTTAGAGCGCTCAGAAGGGAAAAAGGGTTTAAGCTCAAAATGAATCTCACATTGAGTAAGAAAAGCACGGCACTGGTCAGGATCTCCCCTAAACAGCTCAGGAGGCGTGAGTCTAGGTTCTCTTACCACAGCGGAAAGATCAGGAACTTGGGGGGAAACAGGCTGTGAGGACGCTGGCGTGGGGGAAGCAGGAGTCATGGATCGCAGCATAGAAAAACTTTCCCCCCCAAGCCGGAAATTAAGACGGGGAAAGAGTGATCAACATTAGTGCGCCACTGCTGTGCTGGCATGGGGCCCTCTTTTGGGCAGATTTTACTATCAAAGCCAGAGACAGAAACCAAATTCAGCCCCCAAAACAAAATGATAAGTAAAAGGTTTTTCAGAAACTCAGGATCAGAGAGCAGAAGAGCAGCAGTCAGCTTCCAGGAACCACTGAGACAGAGAGACTAGTCAGTGGCTGAATAAAACCAGGATCTGCCAAGGAGTTAGATAAAGCCCACTAACCTTCTCAGTCTGGGGATGAGGCACAGAATCCAGAGGAGGAAGAGATCCAGACAGTTAATGAGGAAGCGTCCGACAGACTGAAGTCGGATTGCTGACTTATCCCCAAAACCTCCGGGGAACGAGCTGAAGCTGTGACAGGAACACAGAGAGCGGTGATTGTCCTCTTGCAATAAGTCCAGGCAGACTAGAGAGCCGGGGGCTCAGGCTGAAAAACGTGGCTAGGCTGAGACGTAAAACCAGGGACAGAAAAAGGGGCTAATTCCAGGGCTAGAGGCGTCAGACAAGGGGGGGCAGAGGAATAAACCAGAGGCAGAAAAATAGTCAAAATCCAAAATCCAATCCGTCAGACAAGGAGCAAGCAAGACGGAATAATCCGTAAGGCAAGGCAAGGTCATGGAACGAGATCAGTCAGGAAGGTACGCTGGATAACTACTCACAAATGTTTTCGAAAATCTGGCACTGTCTGCCGGTCAGAGGGCTGTATATAACTGCAGCTCCACAGGTTGTGGCATGACTGTTGGCCCGCAGCACAGCAGACAGGTGAAGCAGATGAGTTAATTGCATGAGTGAAAGCAGAGCAGGCAGACGGGCCAGAATCATAACACCAGACCCTGGCACTGGTCCCCCAAATAGAATTTATGTTCCTTCCTCTGTTCGGTTCCGGCTGATTCGTTGGTTTCACACTCCCAGATTCTCTGGGCATCCTGGGGTCAGCCGGACCATCTCACTCATTTCCAGGAGATTTTGGTGGCCATCCCTCCATAGTGACATCAAGGAGTACGTTCTAGCTTGTCCCATATGTGCCGGACAGAAAACCGGTTATCAACCCCCTTCAGGTCTACTCCAACCACTCAGTGTGCCTAAACGCCCTTGGTCTCACATCGCCTTGGACTTTGTTACCGGTTTGCCCATCTCCAGTGGTATGTCTACAATTCCTACAATTGTAGATTGTTTTTCAAAAGCTTGTCATCTTGTCCCTTTGAAAAAACTCCCGTCAGCTTTTCAAACAGCTCAACTTTTAGTTCAGCATGTTTTTCGCCTCCATGGCATCCCTCAGGAGATCTTATCGGATAGAGGACCTCAGTTCACCTCCCGTGTTTGGAAACAGTTTTGTTCTGCCCTAGGGGCTAAACCCACATTGACATCAGGTCATCATCCACAATCCAACGGACAGACGGAGCGCATGAACCAGCAGATGGAGTCGATTCTAAGGTGTCTATCCGCTTCAGATCCTCTAGACTGGAGCACTTACCTTGGGCCGAATATGCCATAAATTCTCATGTTTCGGCTGCTACTGGACTATCACCTTTTGAGGCTTCTGTAGGTTATCAACCACCTTTATTCCAGGCCGACGAAAAGGACATTGCTATTGCCTCCGTTCGCCTCCACGTCCGCCCGTGTTAAAGGTTCTGGTCCACGGCTTCTCAGGCTCTCCTCTGTTCCGAGGATCAGAATAAGAAGTATGCTGACCGCAAACGGAGACCGGCCCCAGTATATCAACCCGGCCAAAAGGTCTGGTTGTCCTCTAAGGACATACCGTTAAAAGCGGTTTCTAAAAAACTTTCTCCCCGCTTTATTGGTCCATATACTATTGAGTCCATCATCAGTCCTTCTGCCCTTCGTCTGCCTCCTAGCCTACGTGTGCACCCTGTTTTTCATGTTTCCCAGGTTAAACCTGTCTTTTCCAGTGCTTCTTTTTTGGACAGCTTTCTTGCTTTAATGCAGCTTTATACTCACTAAAGAGAGAAATTTGATCAAACTATGAAATTAGTTTGATCATCTGAAACACGTGGGTGTGGCAAAAAAGCAAGAACAAGAAGGCAGGAACGAGATTTTCACAGTATTGTTGCTACAGTCGTTTTTGAACCAAAATGGATCTGTCAGGATCTCTGTATTGTTCCTTGTTGTTGCTGCACTGTGCTTGGCCTCTAGGTGGCTCTGGGTTCGTGAGGAGTGGTGGCAGGTGTTCCAGATTCCTCATCAGCCCTGGAGGGTATTTAAGATGGAGGCTGCCAGCAGTTCAGCGCCAGAGTGTTGCCCTCAGTGACTGGATACTAAAGCCTGACTTGTCTTTGAGAAGATCCATGCCAACGTGGATGTTGTCGCTGAAAAGAGGATCTCCTAATCGGGTGGATTATATCTGGTTGGTCAACGCTTGCTTCCTAACTAACTGTCTGGCGGCCTTCCCGACGGAGCCTTCCCTGGATTTACTACGAACCTCCACAAGCGAACCCTGACCACCCTACCTCGCAATAACATCATCAGTCAAACCACAGAGTTACCTCAGAGTGAGTTCAAGCACCTACCAGCTCGTTCATCTCAGTGTGCAGTTTCCTCTATTGTCTCACCCCCCTCCTGGCGGCTCAAGCTCCACTTTCTAGTAAGACAGAATTATTATTTTGTAACATTCTCCATCCTGGACTTAACTCATTCTTACCGTGTCTACTTACCTTTCAGTGGGTCTCCGGTTCCAGCTCCGCTTCCTTTTCCCCAGCATTCTGTAAAATAAAAACTTTTGTCAAACTACATCGGTCTCTTGATTGCTTACTGCATGTGGGTCAATACAATTCGTAAAACTATGACAGGACCTTTGGGACCTCTTTAAAGGTCACAGGTGAGTTGGGTTAACCCAGCTCTTATTCAAGGTGTTCTTGTATTACTTTTATATAAATCAACGTGGAAATTGAGTTAAATCTTTATGGATTTCATGACATTTCATAAACTCACTTTCAGTGTGAACATTTGTGTGGCTTTTCATAAAAGTTATTTGAAAGGGGAAAAATCTGTCCATGCACATAAAGTGTGGGCACAAATGTGTCTACGTACCACGGAGGGACAGGGGACCAGAGTGTGTTTGTGTGTGTGTGGTTTTGTTTGGGGGGGTATACGGGGAGGGCGGGTGGAGGAGAGAGGGAGCGTCGCTGATGACACGCACACACTCTGTTTCTCACATACGGAAGAGAGGAGGACAGTGAGGGAGACAAGAGTGGAGAGAAGAGGAGCAGAGGGGAAAGCGCTCGGAAAAAGATCAGCGGAGAAATGCCCGCTGGACGGATGGATTTTATTCTCCCCGAGCTGTACGAGCCTTTGTAAGACAACATGGGTTGCATAGGATCCCGGACGATCAGTAAGGACACGCCGCTTTCTGTTCTGCCATGTGGATGGGTGGATGGATGGATGCGCTGAAAGATTGAAATGGCAAAGGAATTCGTTGTTAAAGTGAAACCACGTATATTATATTCCTAGAGTTGGCTTGCAATGAGTTGGAGCTACAAAGGTGGCTCTTTTTTGTCTTTTTTAGGATGCAGTGAATTTATAGTTTACTGTAGGAATTACTGTAGCGCCTCAGTGTGTGTGTGTGTGTGCGTGCCTATGTGTGTTCTGAAGTGTTTGAGCGGAGGGGAGAGGCTGGACAGACAGGCGGCAGGTATGTGAGCAGAATAAGATACCGCTTGACGTTTTCCTCCCCACATGGATGACACCGGACATGCAGCCAACGCGCGCGCTTCTGTGTGACAGACAAGGAGAAAGAGGATGGAGAGAGACCTCCGCCTTGACACCCTGCTAAGGTCATTCCATGCTGGGTGTCTGAGAAAATTCCCCCTCCTTCCTCCCCTTCCTGTCTCCTCCTTCCATCTTCCAACCTCTTTCACCCCTTTTTTTCCCTCCAGTCATTCCTCCCTTCATCCTACACCCTCCTTTCTCTCTGCCGTGCGTCATGCAGCAACGTAATATATCGAAGATGCAGAGTCCCCCCCCCCCACACACACACACGCACTCGCTGACACTCCGGGTTATGAGATGAAGGCTCAGTGACTGACTCTTACAGGATGACTCAGAATCTGGCTGAGTAAACTCAGGTGTGAGCTTTAAACGCTCTTCGCATGTAGGTCAATTCTGCAAAGTCAAAGGTGCAAACTGTGTAAAGATCCATAGCATATGCAATAACTTTATTCTACCTTTTTCTGTAGGCTCATCTTTGATGGGAAATAATAACTATGTTATTTGCCTTGCTGGAGTGTCTTTAGGTTGAACTGTTGAATAGTTTTAATCATTGGTGGTTGAATGGTGCAGTGTGTTCAGTTGCACACAGGCGACTAGGCTTTGGACTAACATGGATTACTTGTACCTGGCAACTTAAAGGACTTAAAGCAGTTAGCCTTAAATTTATCTCAAATCAATCCAACTCACTTTAGATATAGTTTGCCACCTATAGCTCAGAGTTTCCTGGTCAGTGGTTCTATTTTCTTGTAATTTATTTGTTATTTGTTACCCTGCCAAAGCAAACTTGCACGTGAACATCCCTCTGGTGACATCACATAAGGCACCTAATCAGAGTTCTTCCGAGTACGCCCATTTGTATTTTTTTGTTTAATCCTCCTTGTTTAAATGTTTTTAAACATATCCCCCTTTAAAGGTGTGTGGGAACATTGCATGGATTTCAGGATTTTTTATCCCAGTAATAAAAGATATGTAAGTGGTTTATGAGGAGGACAAGGTTCCAGATTTCATCGACAAAATTCTTGAGGGATCATTTTGAGCCAATTTACTGTAAGAAAAACATTGTTTTCCAATTAGATGAGTTTTGAGTTCCAGCAATGTCTGGTGCAAAACTGCTACTTCCAGCAAAATTATTGACTTACAAAGTCCAAAACCACCAGTTAGAACCATCATATGTGCACCTACAGTCCATTTTATCACATCACCATCATACCAGTCCAACACCAGATTGAAAAGAATGGGAAAAAAGTCTCATTACTTGTCAGGTAGAAAGAGGGACGTTAATGTGGTAAGCAAAGGTAGTATAAGATTAAGTCTTATCCACTGCCACTAACTGTTTAGGTTGACACAAGCAGAATATGGCTAACTTTTAAAGTGGGAAGTATATTTGGAAACCAGTTAGATGGAGAATTCTAACAGATTTCTATCAACTGAACAACTACACGTGATCAACATTAACATAATCATGGAATAAATGTAGCTCAAACACATAAAGCGTAACTTTTTGCAGCTATACTTACTATACAGCACAAATACTTTATAGCTTGCTTGCTTGTTGTAAAGTTTATCAATGCCAGGTGATATCTCAATTCTTGTGCCTTGTGGGATGTCAATCCAAATAACAAAGGAACTGTAGCAAAGTTTGTGACCAGCTTTCTCCAGGCCAAACTAATTGATGTTGCAGGTACCCTGGCGATGAGCAGAAACATCATGCATGCTTTGGGAAAAGGTACAACTCACCTTTCAAGACTCTTTAAAGGTTTTGCAGGTGTGTAACCTCCAGGGTTTGAAAACTGTATCCTATGAGCTGTTTCACAGACTATCCCTACTTTATGTTTATTGTGCAAAACTGCTGGAGTCTTGGACGCCTATCAAGATCACAGTCCTATGAGAATTTCTCTTGCCAAGCTTTAAGCCATGTGCCTTCAGTTGATACATAGCTGTTTGGAACATATGTAGCGAAATGAGAGGGTCCACGTGACCCAAAAGTCAAAGTTGAAAATCATTTTTGTAACTAATGGAAAAGGATGAAAAAAAGACTGCTCTCCCAGTTATGGGCTGTTTTCAACATTTGACTTTTTTAGAGCTAGGTCATGAAACTTTGGGACAACAGTGTGTTTTGAAGGTTCTTTGCCATTTATCTACTTCTGCACTAAGTAGTGGTTTTCAGGTCCCCTAACATAGAATTTTGAATGCTATAATATTGAGTCATTATAAATAGAGCTGGCTGAAAGACTTGTACTGTCATTGCCAAACTATTTATCAGCTTCACTATCCAGCACCATGTGCAATTTCAAGGAAATCAAAACTTTAAAACAGTTATTGAGTATGAACTTAAAAAAAAAGACTATTTATTTGAAGATGCATATCCATTTGAAGTCTAAGATCCTTGGCTGGTGGAAATCCAAGTTTTTCTGATTCTGTTCACGTAAAGTTCTTTGCTGGTTACTGTATATGACTAAATAAAGTACAGCATTACATGTAAGGATACGAGTCAAAACCCAAGCTTCTTCCGCTAATATGCCACAGTTTTGTTAAGCACATCTCTCATGGAACCACAATCTGTTCCTATTAGTTTAGTGCCTCATTAGCTTGAAAAAACTACTTGGAATTAGGATAAAGGTAAAGAAGAAGACATGTCCCGAGCTAACACAATTTCCTAAGGTCCTAATGAAATATCTGCTATGGTTGAAATAGACAATCTTTCTTTCTTGTCTTTTAGAGCTCCTGTCTGTGCATTGTTATTTGAGATATGATAAGCAACATCTTGTTAATGCATGTTGATGCATCTCACTGGTCCAGATTATTAAATCAAAGCACCTCAGATTCAAACTGAGTAATTCAAATGCCAGCTCGGCCCAGTTATTTCACCAGTGGCATGATCATGACACTTAGAATTTGATGCATGCACAATTAGGCATGGGCCACTATGAGATCCGCACAGTATAAGTTTGAGTAAAGAACAGAATCAGAATATTCTCAATAATAAGAATATTATATCTTTTTGCAGTTCTGCTTTTTACAGTGAATTAATGTACAGTTAAGCCCAAAATTATTCATCCCCCTAGCAGATTTAGGTTCTAATTTGACCAACATGTCCCTCCTCACTGAAAGTCATATTAACCTTTTTTCAACGGGCCCAGCCAGAGAATTACTATCCTCTATGTTTTAGCTGCATCCCTGCTCCAACACATCTAGATCAAATGGGGGATTGGTAATGTATCATTCATTTGATTTAAATGTGATGGAACAGGGCTGCATCTAAAAGTTACAGGACAGTAGCACTTGTGGATTGGAAATAGAGACATATTTGACAGATAATCTCTGAAGGGAGCTAAAGAAAAGGTGATGGCAAGGAGGCTTTTCAACCTCAAAGACTTGGAGCACATTGTAAAAGATCAGTGGTTAAAATACTAGTAGAAACATGCAAAAAGCTGGTCAGGAGTTATAAAAAAGCTAGCTGAGTGTGTCTCCTTGCAAGGACAAACCCCAAACATTACCTGCAGAACAAATAAGTGTCCACTTGTTTCAGTCGTAAAATTTGCTCTCACAAAATATAAATGTACGGTTTAAAGACCTCTTCACAACAAACACTGAGATCCAACATACTGACTTCAAACTGCTGTCAAAGTAAAGTGTGGTCGCCCCTTCAAATGTGTGCATTGTCAGTTTCCATTATGTGGAGCATGCAGCTGGAGTGTCCAGTCGTCACATGCTCAGATATTCAAACACACACATTGTAGCAGAGGACGATCAACCCCCACCCGAAGCCTGTCTGTTAATGCACCATCAGAGCCTCATAAGGTCCTTTATGAAAACAAATGGAGGCAGCTGGAGCATTTCAATAAATATAAGGAAGGACAATGTGACCTTTGGTTGTCATTGAGCTGGCTGGATGTAAGGATGGTGAGGACAGGGGGTGGAGTATTAGTGGTGACTGCTGTGGAATGACAAGGACAGAGGGCTTTTTGAGGACAGAAGGTTGAGGTGTGGAGAATCAAATATATGCTGGTGTTTATTTTTCTCTTTTGGTCTCATAAGTGGATTTTCTCGTCTCCTCTGGCTCTCTCCCCATCCCTGCTCTCACCTCTTATTTGCCATATCAGAAGTAGATAAAACCATACTATTTGAGCAATGTGCTTGGCACATTCATTTGTCTCGTTTGAAAATTAAAGGAGGAAGATCTATAGCAGGAGGACATCTTAGACGAGGGATATTTACAGAGGACATCATATCCCTGCATGAGGTTTAACTGAAAGTGTTTAAAATGCAAAGATTGCTTCCTTTTCTGTTCAAAGTTCCTCTGAAGGCACAAAAGTCATTCATACTATGTAGGAAAATAACCCTTACTGCTTAAATTTATTTACAATTATATAACTAATAAATTATGTTGTTTTGCGTACAAGCAGATTGTGAATTAAGTAAGGATTGTTAATGTGAATATGGCATAAGAAGGTAAAAGGAAACTATTTTCCACAGAGGCATGTTGTAGGGTCATTCATGTTGCTTCAACAGGAAGCTAGGCTTTGGCTGGTGGTGTTCAGTTTGATGTTTTACTGTTTTATACTTTTTGTGCTGACTATCATTTATTTGAGTTATTTTCGTGTTCAGCAGGATTTTTCTGTTCGCTCAAGTACACATCTCCATTTTTTGTCCAGCTTTGTCGTGGTTTGTGTCATTATATGTCAAAGTTATGGCCGTGGAACTGACTTCAACAGAGCACCAGCTTTTGCTGTATTTATTTCAACAAAATAGCTTTTAACCTCTCTGTTATGGAACATGCTGGAGTTGGCAGCTATGGGTCTGTCTTCTCTAGAGAAGCCTGCGCGTCTTGTGCTATTCTCAAATAAAAGTTTAAAATGTTAAACCCAAATCATTTTGTTTGTTTGTTATAGTACTTTAAGAGATATTAAAATAGGCGAAAATAGGTTTTGGCCAGTTAATGCATTATACGCAGGCTACAAATCTTTAAAATGAACAGCTGATTTCTACATCTATCGCTTTTATGTAGGCAGAATCCATATTGGATTTAGGTTAAGGTTGGTGAGAAACCTCAACGTTCTTTCAAATCTGATGTCTGCTCTCATGTAGCATTCTAGTGGATTCATTATTAAATGGAACTTGAAAAGTCAGAATTCAGAATTCAAACTGAATGCACCATTGAATGGATACCAGGTTTCAAGAAATGATGCAGGGCATCATAGTCCCTTCTTTACTTGAAGGATATCTTCCTATAGAAAAAGATGCTGCTTGGAAAACAAGTAGTCTTTCTTCTGTGGTCCTGCCATCCATCTTCTGTTTCCTCTGTGCTTTACAGAGACACATTCTTCATGGTTTTTGTTTTCAGAATGTGAATTCTTGCAAGCATGTATACAATATCAAGGGCAGAATCTTCAGTGGTTGCAAGCAGAAAGTCGGATGGCAGCTATGCTAATTTGTCTGGATGGATACATTTTTGAACAGCATGATGATACCCAAAGTCAACGACAGAGAAATATGTCATCTTTTTGTTTGTTGCTGAGCAAGAAAAGTTTTTCTACCCTGTACTAAAGAGTTACAAATGTTTCAACTGGGCTTTAGCATGTAAAGCATTCACGTCTATTGTACTTCCTATACCAGTGGCATGTGCCTCAATCAAGCTTGTCATTTCCAGACAATAGGAAGTGGGCACCCTTCTGTGTTGTAAGCTCTGTAAGGAGATATAGATGCATGCCGTGGCTGATTAATTTAGCAGGTATCTGATTAAAGATTTCTATTTGTTATTAAATTAAAGGGCTATTTCACTTTTTTAATGAAATTGAAATGTGTTTGATTAGCTGTACTTAAAATTTTAAAGTGTCAAGCTTTAACTAAATATTTCAACAATGAACAGCAATTCAGTCTGAGATGTATGAAACTGTTTTTCTGTTTGTGAAATCACATAAAGAGCATTTTTCTCAAATTCAGACATGCATGATAATCAAAGAATACTGTATTTACTAGCTACACTTGGACTGAATTATTCTACACTGATTACAGATATAATAAAACAGTTTTTTTTGTGAAAACAAATAAAATATTCTTACAATTCTTAGAAATATAGTTAAAATCTTTCACACCTCATCTCAACATTGTGAACTGAATGTGAGTTGTACATCGCATCATTGAGTTGTACATCGCAGCAGCTCGCCAAGGGTGGCATTCATGCAAGACTGCCCTATAGAGCCAAACAGCATCATGCATCATTGGTGATGTACACCTTTTAAAGTTGTGATTACAGTTTTAGAACTTACTTACATGCATGAAATGTCCACATTCATGGACGATATTATAGAGATGATTATTTTTTTAAACTAAAAAAAAGTGCAGACTTGGACTACTATAATGAGCACTATCATCCTCAACAGAACTTCTAAAAGAAGACTGGTTTCCTGTCCAATCAGTTAACTTGTCCAGTTCAAACACCCGAATATTCCAATAAATAATACAAAAGTGTTAAGCAAAAATGTTGCACGCCTCAGAGGGAACAAGCATGACAGACCTCATTAAAAAAGTCCAAGTGACAAGACGCCACCCCTTTCCTCCAGCCTAGTGCCTGCAGAATAGTTACTGCTGTGTTTCTTCTGAGCCACATCTATTCTAATATTATCCCTGAGAGCAAGCGTCTGTTGCTAAAAATAGATCAGGGGTAAAAGAGGGAGGTCAATGAGAGACAGAGGGAGAAACGTTACAGTAAAAACTGGTCAACAGTTGTCCCTGCATTATTTATGTCACTTTTACTTCTCTTTTACTGCTTTGTCACATGTCGTTTCCTCCTGGTGATCTGCAGAAAAGAACACAGGCGATCAGAAAAGCAAAGCCAATTGTGTTCTATCACAGTCTTTTCTGTTCTAGTTCTTTCCATTATCTCAGCGCTGCTGCAGTATGATTGTGGTCTGGTAATTTGGTGCTCTATTGTTTCCCTCAGCTGTGTTTCCCGCAGAGTGCCATTTAACTGAACCATCACTGCCTGTTATTACACGCGATTATCTTCCAGTTACAGTAGGGCTGATGTCTAGCAGCCATCACTCAGACAGCAGGACTTTCACTCAGAAAGGCTGTCAGACAGGGAGTCACATCTCTGTCTCCATCGCCTTCCAGTCAGGGTCTTAAAGTCGATGGCTTCTGCAGAAACAGGCACTAATAGAAACCATCACACAATGGGGGAAGGGGGGAGAAGGCCTCCTCTGTCTTAAATGCTCAAAGACTGCAAACCGTCACACTTACTGTGTTAGGGAAATCATCCCAGCAGATATTAGATAAAATTCTTAGAATTGGACGTGCAAAGGTGTGTTAAAAATGAGCCTCTTGTGCTCTATAAATAGAGTAAAAACTGGAAAACATACGTCCCTCAGAACAGCTTCCTTTATTTTCTGACTTGCTATTTTCTACCCCTCTAACAGAGCAAGTGAACCATCACCATGCTAGAATTTATTTTTTCTAGATAAAAAGTATGACCAGATCAGCTATTTGAGGTCTCCTAAATTCTCAGGGAAGTAAATGTTGAGGTGCAGATTAACTTTTTGTTTTTCTCATTACAACCTGAACAAGAGAACAGTAACAAATTTATCAGATACCTGCAATAAATCATAAATACTCTGGAAGATTTTAACACAGAAACTAGAAATGACGTACCCCAACAGGTCCCTCTAACCACAACGAAGCACTCTATAATATCATCTATACATGATGCATAAACATGTTAATGATATCTAAGATATAAAATAATCCATCAGTCTGTAAGTACAGCTCGGATTTAGCCTGCAGCAAAAAGCAAGCAGACCAACTGTAACAAAAAAAAAAAAAACACGCAAAAAAGACACATAAGTACTCACTGTTTGGCAGGCAGCAGCTTAAATTCCACATAAATAAACACAGGTCGTATAATTCAAGTCACATCTGATGTGACACTCTGCCTGTGTGGTCATCAGCAAATGCAACAGGATCAGGGTCCTGCTGGTTTTATTTTTAGCCGTATTGATTCAGGCTGGTAATGGAAAACGAAGGTGAAGCCTCCTTTGGGCTCTCCTTTTTTTTCTTAATCTTTTGCCATTTTCCTCTTGGAATTCAAACTGCTGGGGTTTCAGGTTCTCAACGGGGAAACCTGAAGCTGCCTGATTAATTTTAAAAGTTTGCAGAGGCTAGAAGTGGCACTGAGAAACTTAGAATGTTGTAAGAGCAACTGGATGGTTATAGCTTGGATTTCCTTAAAATTAACTTCAGATGTCTGTTAATAATCAGAAAAATCATGTAAAAGCTTTTAACAAAGTCACTTTAAACTTGTAACAGAAATGTGTAGCATTTCTAAATAGAAGCAAAAGATATGTTAAACAAGTAAAACAGGACTGTGTTTAAGCTTCAGCAGCCAAACTCTTCTTGGACATTTGTTTAATTTACCGTTTCCACCTACTTCTGCTCTCCAAGGTCACAGAGAGGCTGGAGTCTTCTTCGGCACACACTCTTCTATTTATAAAGGCAGCCATCAAGACAAAAGCTAAAGCTTATCTATTGGCTCTCAACATACTTTGATAGCAATAACTGTCTAACATTGCAATACTGTCTGGTGGGCTTATCACATATTAACTCAGTTCAGCTTTGTTTTGAACTGACACCTGAAGAAATGTACAACATTTCAATTCAATTAAATTTAATTCAGTTTTATTTATATAGCGCCAATTCACAACACATGTTGTCTCAAGGCACTTCACAAAATTAATTAATCTTAATCATTGAACAGTGCAGTAAGATTCAGTTATTTATTCAAATTGGATAAAAAGTTTTTCTGTCTAAGGAAACCCAGCAGATTGCATCCAGTCAGTGACTTGCAGCATTCACTCCTCCCGGATGAGCATGTAGAGACAGTGGACAGTCACTGGGGTTGACTTTGCAGCAATCCCTCATACTGAGCATGCGTGTAGCGACAGTGGAGAGGAAAAACTCCCTTTTAACAGGAAGAAACCTCCAGCAGAACCAGGCTCAGTGTGAGCGGCCATCTGCCACAACTGACTGGGGGTTAGAGAGAACAGAGCAAAGACACAAAGAGAACAAAGAAGCACTGATCCAGGAGTCCTTTCTATGGGAAGGAAAAGTGAATGTTAATGGATGTACCTCCTTTAGTCGTTTCACCTAGAAAGAAAGAACAGATAAACTCTGAGCCAGTTTTCAAGGTTAGAGTCTGAAAGAGAGCTCATAGAGTTAGTCACAACAAAAGCTCAGCCAGTAGCCATGTCTAGGAGAGAGAAAGGGTTAAACACTAAAAGGCAGGGCCATGTGGATCATCGGTAGAGGGTGAGCATTAAGTTGTTGCCAGCAGAAGCTCGGACGATTCCCCTCTCCAGAAAGGTCTCACAGGTAGACACAGAGTCAGGCCAGGTGTAGCTTTTAGGAAGAGAAAAGAGAGAACAAAGTTAAAAGCTGAAATAACAGCAAATAATGCAAAATTGGAGAGTAGTGTGAGAATGTAGAGACGAGGGTGAAAGTGGTCATTATGTCCTCCAGCAGCCTAAGCCTATAGCAGCATAACTACACAGATAGTTTCAGTTCAGATTATTTAGTTAGACGGCGCTTATTTTCAACAATGTTGTTGACCCCACAAAGGGTCCCACTGATGGTCATTGCTATACTAAAAACCACAAGGATTGGGATGCCTCTCTCTGTCAGACTGATTATAACCATTGGAAAAGAGAAGGGGTCATACAGGTAGCAGAAATGGAGGGTGTGTTTGCACCTCAACCATAACTGAGCCGGTTTAGGCTAAACCTGACTCCCCCTTACTCCATCAAACCTTGCTCCCTCCCTCATAAACTAAGCCACTCTAACTATAAGCTTTATCAAAAAGGAAAGTTTTAAGCCTAGCCTTAAAAGTAGACAGGGTGTCCGCCTCACGGACCAAAATCGGGAGCTGGTTCCACAGGAGAGGAGCCTGATAACTAAAGGATCTGCCTCCCATTCTACTTCTAGAGACTCTAGGAACCACCAGTAAACCTGCAGTCTGAGAACGAAGTGCCCGGTTAGGAACATATGGAACAATCAGATCTCTGATGTATGATGGAGCTAGATCATTAAGGGCTTTATATGTGAGGAGGATAATTTTAAATTCTATTCTGGATTTAACAGGGAGCCAATGAAGGGAAGCTAAAGTAGGTGAAATATAATCTCTTTTTAATTTTCATCAGAACTCTTGCTGTAGCATGTTGAATCAGCTGAAGGCTTTTAACTGCATTTTGTGGACATCCTGATTGTAAAGAATTACAATAGTCCAGCCTTGAAGTAACAAATGCATGGACTAATTTTTCCGCGTCACTCCTGGATAGAATATTTCTAATTTTGGCAATGTTGCGGAGGTGAAAGAAGGAAATCCTAGAAACCTGTTTAATAATGCCATCCAGGTTAAGAATCCTTAAACAATTTCCAATTCCATTTGTTTCTCACATGCCTGTAGAAGTAACCTCACTGATTTAATGATAAACAAAAACAGCAGTGGACGGACCACATGTAACAGCTGTTATCTGTTAATATGGAAGACAAAGTTAAGCTTCACACACAACACACATGGTATTCTTAGGAATGAGTGTGTGAATGGTTGTTTGACCTGTGTGTCTCTGTATGGCTCAGTGATCGAATGCCACTTTCACATTAACAATCTTGACTGAACATTCCTTGCTCCAGATGCTTAGTATGGCGTTAGGGATATTTATATTTTAAAGGAGGGTTTCTACCATTCCCAAGAGTTGCACCCAAAATGTTTGTTCAGCTTTAGGCACACTGAAGATATTTCTTTGTGTTAAAGTTGACACATACTGTTTATGACAATGATTCAAAGACTTGATTCTTACTCAACCTCTGCTCTGAGTTGACACCAAATGTGAAGGTAGTTTTGCTCTCTATCACTTGATAGTTTAAAACTGTCATTTGTACAATCACTCATTGAATATTCCATCTAACTGCTGAACATGTGATGCATGTCAAACAGCACAGCATGGAAGCATTTGTTTAAACATCTAAAAGAGAGAAACATGTTGAAAGAGGACATAAAAAGAATCTTGCTTCTACTTTTCTGTATTATGCGTTCTTTTTTTGGCATGAAACATCTCCAGTCTCTTACAAATTAACTTCAGCATTGCCATATTTCATAATTGGTTAAATAGCCATAGTATTATAAGCTGATATTTGTTTACATATCGGCAACAATGATAAGATTACAAGAATTGTACCCTTTTTAGTCCCATATTTCTGTTTTCTTTAACTGTAAAATATAATGTGTATTTCAGCAATATTTTACAAAAAATATACATTTCTGACACCTGGTCAATTACTATTTCTATTTCTGAACAATAACCATGATGAAACGTCAGAGTTCATTAATTTTTTTACATCTGTCCATTTTACCCTCCATCAACAATGTTGACTACATGAACTGACAGTTAACTGGCTCTTTTGAACATCACAAGACTTGATGTGTACCGATTACTCTAAGATAAGGTTTTTGACATCATTTTTAAGTGAGTATAAAGTCTGACATATTATGAAGGCATTCTCCACAATGTGTTGCACATTATTATCATGATGAACCAATCGGAGCATGAAAAACGAGGAAAAAGGGATGAGAATTTGCATATCTTTCGCATAAAATTTCACTAATCTTAACTATTATTCAAGAGCAGAAGCTGTTAAACATCTGTTTTAGTTTTACCCAGTCAGGTGTGGTATCTGCTGTCACAGAGAAGCCCTCATTCCCCCAGCCAAACTTAAATATTGACTTCGGTGCTTTTGCTGGGTGACCCAATGAAGAATGCTTAGTAAACTAAGTGGAGGAAGTGTGATATAGACATTTTCAGATCTTTTATGTTAATAATGCTTTAAAATTGACAGGTAATAAATACTGAAAGGAAGCAAATAGTCAATCATTGGCCATCATCGTCCCCTATTCGAAAGGCTTTTAGAACACAGATTAGTAAAGAAACATCGACACAACTTTTGGATTTACCAGGTATGCAGCTGAAATCCTTCAGTGGCAACCATTTATTCAGACTAGCTAAATTTAAACTAGACTATTACGTTGTTATCACACTGTCTCACTTTGCTGTGTACATTAGTGTGGTTAGCGCAAATTTCAGATGTGGGTCTAAACTCAAAGCAAAGAAGCAAATTTTGTGAAACATCAAGTCACACAAACTTTGTTGTATAGTGCATACTTTTGTATTGTGCTAATGTATTGGTATAATGGGTACATGGGTGATGGACTGTTAGCTACTGCATCATACCTAAAGATCTCCTAACGATCTCAGGTTGAATGTTCCATTCTCTGAAGATAGTCTATGAGTGACTCAAATTGATGAGATAATTACTAATAGAACCAGTTGGAAAAATGGTTCCGAATGTTCTGCCGTTGAAGCCACTTTAGGCATTAGATGAGGCAGTGCAGAAGGAGCATCTGCATAGCAAAGCACACAATTACGTATTATCAGGTTATTGCTGGGAAATCTGAATAGTACCTGCAGAAGTCCCATACTAGTGATACTTATTTACAGCAAAGACAGCATCTCCAGTTTGCTGTGGCATTTTTTGACATGCTCAAAATAAATCTGTGGCATCCTGGCTGAGCTGGAGATTAAATAGCATATTATACAGGAAAAGATGTATAAAATGGCTGGAGTATTATTTGCTTTATTTACTCAAAGCAGCATATTTGACTACAAGATTGGAAACTCAATTATACTAATAATATCTCATCATAATTAGTGCTTTCATTCTAGGCATAATCCTGAGAATGATCTTTGCCAACATTTTAAACTGGGTTTGCCTAATCCTGGATATTTGTTTTTGTAAAAACACATCAGTTTATCAGGGTTGAACCTGAGACATCATGCTGGTTTCATTTCTGCGAATCTTTTATTTTATCTGACTGGCTTAAAGGTTAAGGGCTCCCAACAGAATCAGTCTAACACGCCATTTAAATGTATCATCTGGTGTTTAATGTGCCCTGCTTAACACAAGCAGTGAAGGCAGTTTATTTTCACAGCTCCACCATATGGCTTATACAGATAAACTGTGTCATCCTAAATTAATGGTTAATACAGTGCTTACCAGGTACAGTATTTAAACCTGACAATGTACCAGGAAAGAGTTCACAGACAGCATATTATACCAAAGCTAAGAAGTTCTATTGTTTTGGGAAAAATGCCAGCATACTGTATGCTTGCAACATATTTCTTTTTTTTTTTTTTTCTCCTTTGCAACATCTTTCAAATTAGATCAGACTGGAATACAAAGCCCAGGAACACCCATTCATCTGTCTTCAATTGGTGGTCTAATAGCTATGTGAACGTGCTGATATTTTAGACTGCTGCTCTGATGGCTCCAACAGTAGGCATCGTTCACTTCTTTAATCACCACACACTTACCACACAAATTGAACCACTTGCATTTTCTGAAAGTGATGGAAGAATAAAGTCCTGAACAAGCTCTATATTTCGCTCTGAGCTCGGGTGTTTCATCCAGTTCAGTGAAAAATTATATTTTTGTGTCAGTCAGTGTCATCAGAAATTGTCATTACCTCTATAATGTTATTAATTCTGTGGCAATAGCTTAGAGGAAAGCATTGTTACTGTATGTAACTAAAAATCTCTGAATACGTCCAGTGCACTAACCTTTTAATTTAAGTTCATGTTTTCAATAAGATAAACATCTGATGCAAAGTAATAATTTGATTATAGTATTTTTTTTTACAAAATCATCATCGTCATAATCAGTTGCACCTTTAAATATTCCTAGTTTTCTTTCCCAGTGGTGCTAATATACTCTACTGGTCAAAAGTTTTAGAAACGTTTTCTCATTTAGTGGTTTTCTTTATTTTCATGACTATTTACATTGTACATAGTTTCTCACTGAAGGCATCAACACAGTGAATTAACACATTTGGAATTATGTTGTGAACAAAAAAAATGTTTTAAATAACTTTAAATGTTACTTAAATGTTTTACATTTTAGATTCCTTAAAGTAGCCGCCCCTTGCTGCGATGACTGAAATATTAACCTTTGGCCACCTCTCAATGAACCTCTGGGAAGTTCTTTCAAGACTCTTTGGAAAACCATTTTAGGTGACCACCTCATGCAGCTCATAGAGAGAATGCCAAGAGAGCAAAGCAGTAATTAAAGCAAAGGGTGACTATTTTGAATAATCTAAAATATCAAAATGATGATGCTGTATGTGATCTTAATATCTGAAAGGTAACCACACTGCTAGTGGGGAAAAGTCACTGTTTTTGCCCTCACATATAGAAAATGTGCATATCTGTTAATTTTGGGGTGAACAAGGTTTGTTGTACTTATTTTCTTAACTCAAGGGAATCACTTTGCACCAAACGTTTGTATTTTTGTGAAAAACATGATGCCTCGGGCATATGTTAGAAAAAATCTAAATGAACCTTGTCAAACCTGTTCACTGTCCAATTTACCAATTTTAGTTTGTGAGCTTCTTTCCAGAGAAAGACTTTTTACATCCTTCCAGACTCTGAAATCCAATGTAATCTTATTGTGGCGTTTCCAGGTCAGTAATTGTCCCTATTAATACCAGAAAAATCCATACACTTTTACCATATAGCTCCTGTTGAAATTAAACTGAAACAAAAACAAATTAAGATTTGATTCATCCTTTTGATCCCCGAACCACCTTTTAGCCAGATTTAGATATAAGTCGTAAAAGCTTTTTTCTTGTGTTAAAGGTTTTCACCTTTTATTTTTCAACCACATTAACATGTTGTTAAGAGAAAAGAGAAAGTCACCTTTTATATGTTTTCATAAGAAAATTTTACTTGGAGGGAATTTCTCTGAAAAAAGAAAAAGGAAGGTAAGATTGTCTTGATGAATTTGAAATATAACCTGCAGATATGAGATGCTGTGGACAGGAAAGGAATGACTGGAGGAAGGTATTGCCCCATTGAGGCGTAGTGAGCAGGACTCCCTCAGTGTTTGGTGTTGGCTCAGAGCATTCGCCACTGAAGCGGAGGTGAGTCAGACTTCACTTCGCTTTGGATCATTGTCACAAGCTCTGTGTGTTGCTTCACACACAAAGGAACACATGTGCGCAGACAGAAACACACACCAAACTCCTACAGGGATGGCAGCCGACAGGCGAGGGTGTGCCACAGAGAACTGTCAGGACCTATTGTTGCTGCATCCCACAATCCCACCCTTCCTCAGACACAGACATGCACTCAGCTGTACTTTATGTGTATACATCAGGCTAAGTGCACGGGTGCATGCATCATGGTGCACGCATTGCTTTCTCCTGCACGCTCTTCCTCCATGAAAACTCATCAACCAATGTTCTTTTGAAAATATTTCCTAAGCTGTTAATTCCGCTACCTCCCAAATCTCCTCAATTCTCTCATTCATTAATTCGCCACCTTAATTCTGTTTCACCTTCCTTTTCCTTCCCTCTACCCCTTGTGATCCTGTGAAGCAGCCATTTAGCTGTATTAGTCCTTAAAGAGCAGTTAAACTGAGCTGCACTGAATGTTAAATTTTAAACAACATTGTTACCATTTTATTGCTGCATCGCCTCCTGTGCATTGAGTTCATGAAAATGATAAAAAAGAAAATTGTTTCACTTGGCAGCTGTTTTTTTTTTTACATTAGAGTATTTAATATTTTGTGACTACTTGTAAATTCTTTAATTAGATTAGAGTCAAATTTTTTTCCGGTTTTATCAATTAACCTGAACAGAATTACAAGCTACAATATAAGATGTGGTTGTAAGCCTACAGTAATGGAAAAAAACTAAAAACCTTTCATAACTTCCTTTATCTAAGGTGTTACAACACATTTGCAGTAAATTACCTCATTCATGTATATATATATTACATCGACAATAATTACAAAAAACATTGTTATCTCTCAGCATTTGTCCTATTTGAGTTCTGAATTTATTTATTGTCATTTTCAATAATTAAATATTGGAATATTTCTATATTACCTAATTTCTTAGCTTTGTTTGACATATTTTTACCATCAGGGACTCCGACATGTACAGGTAAAAATATATCTAAAATGAAGATTAGCCTGAAGGGGTTACCTTTTTTTAGCCTTCTGTGAGATGATACTGGAGCACAAATACCTCGTCAAGATTTGCTGCATTTTCAGATGAGATTAAAATTTGTAGGAAGTAATTCATACAAGGGGATCTTAACATAAATATAGTTTTGTAGGAGAGGACTAAAAACAGTAATAAATATTTGCGCTATTACATTTTATAGGAATCTGTTCAGTAGATTGACTGAGGTAAAAAACCTGGCTACATATTTACTGTCACACACAGCTATAGAATCCTATTCATACTACTGGATGTCTGCATTGCATTTCAATGCAGTAAGAAAATAGGTTGCTTTATCAAAATTACCACCCAGCATAGTCTTTCTACAAATCTGATACTGTAGTGTGTGTAATTTGACCTCCAGACTAATCAATTTGAGACAGACCTTTTGGAGATGTCGTATAATACTATTGACATTGCAAATTAAAGTCCTTTACATTAGAGCTGTTTGGTCAATTTTAAATTAATTAGTGTTTTATTTCCTCAGATTTCCTGAAAGCTCATCTGAACATAGGTGCAGACCGAGAAAGGGAATTCTGGTTCGCCTGAAAATGTGGGTGTGAGTACCTTTCAAGTGAACATGGGTCCGGTTCTCTTACAGTGAAAATTCCAACTGACTGTCCAACAAACTGAATAGAGGATATTAACCTGCTGGATTCATTCATGTACAAAACAATATGCATATATAGGCAACATGCACGATAGCTTGTTGCCTTGCCTGCTGCTCATACTGGACAGGTTGCTGTGAAAGTAGTTAGGTTAGAATACCAAACTAAAAACAGAAACCTAAAGTCCAAATAAAATTGGTGCTACTCCATTGTTTGTTTTCACTCTGAACACTGTGAAAGGGGATGAATTTCTTCTTTTTTTAAAAACTTTTTTTCTATCTAGACCACTGCTAATTTCAAGGAATAGCAGTACAAATTGTCATTGACATTGACATTATTCTGGTGATTTGGTTTATTTGAAAATGGTGCAGTGTAAAGGTAAACCAAAACAATTAAGTGGGCTTTTCCCGTCCAGTCAAACTGGGTCCTGTAGATTATCCTTCTATGAAAGCATCCTAGAGAAACCAATCAAATGTTGAGAGCTTTAACCTAATATTAATTTTACTTAATCTGATGCTAAAGTATGTGGTCTTGCTGTCTGCACTTATAAAGAGTCCTGCCACATCCTAACTATACAAAGTTTTTTTATTTAAAAATGCATTTGATTGTTTAGTTAGGAAGACACAGGTAGCAAGACAAAAAAAATGTGGGAGAACAGTTTAGCATCTTCTTGTATTGCTCAGAGTTCAGAAGAATAGGCAGAGAAAAAAATGAACAAATGCCAATTTATGGAAAACTTCTTTTGTATTGTTGCATTAAAATGCTAAATGCCTTTTAATCTTTTTAATATTTTTAGCGCATACTTTGAAAAAATCTGATCTTTTGTTGAGTGTAAAGTATAAACATATACATTAATGAGCTCTAATTTAGAATTGTAAACAACTGATTAATAATTTTATAAAAAGATCAACCAAAGTTAATAAAAATTATGACCTTTTTGATATGACAAGAAAACAACTGTCAACAAAGCGGAATTTATCAGTGTAAATACCTTTTTATACCTGTCCATAAATGACATCTGAAGTCATGCAGAAGGCAGATTTCCTTTTTATATCAGCTGGGCTTTTGTTCTGGTGCAACTCCGCTCCAGAGTGTCTGGAGTGTGCACAAACACTGCTGACCTTTCGCTCAAAGGTTAAAAGCCTCACACATAGCGTACCAAATCTCAGAAGCTCTACGCTGCAGGTTTTACAGACTAACAAGCGAAAATGAATCTGCAGTCTCAGAAAACAACAAACCGTAATCACAATCATACTCTGATTAATTACCAAGGTTTTGTTCAGAGTATGAAAAAGAATTAGCACCTGTAACACAGAAATTATTCAAACACATTGTCTAAAATAAAGAATACATCACCTCAGATTTATCCATTTCAACTGTTTGGACTATTGGAGTTAGCATTATATGATGATTTATTATTTTATTTATTGAAATATATCAGTATTGACTTCCTTCCTTCCTTCCTTCCGTCCGTCCTTCCTTCCTTCCTTCCTTCCTTCCTATCTTTCAGTCAGTCTCTTGTTTTTGCTGGTTGCATATAGAGATAGTAAAAATTTCTGACAAGAATTAAAAGCAAAGTTTTGTGTTTATATTTCAAGATGGGTAAGATGGACTGAATATGCAGTCCAGTTTGAGTCTGTCAAAGAATGGCAATTTGACATGTGGAAATCCAGTGGTGGTGAAAATGAGTGAATGGAAACTGAAATAACTTGAGTTGAGTAGAAATCCTTGTTTTGTGCAAGAATCTCACAGTTGATAGCTTGAACAACCCAAATTGTGACTCACTGCTTTTTTTTCACTTTTTAAGTATTTAAGTAAAAGAAAACAGAAGACACTGTTGTTCGGAAAGATACATCCAACGAGGGCAGTGGCACACAAGTCTAGGCATGAAATGAAGGGTGAAACATTTGCAGAGAGAAAAGCAACAGCAGGGATCTGAAATTGATCAGCAGAATGCAATAAGTCAAAATGCACTGACAAAGTGAGACATGAGCAACATCTGGGCAGACAAGGGCAAAAGAAGAGAAAGAAAGCAACACTAAAGAAGAAACAAACTTTACAAATTAAAATGGAGGTAGAAATAAAAAAACATAACAAATGAGTGAATAGAAAACAACAAGGTCTATAGAGAATCTCCAAAAGCCTAGAGTGCAGGCTAATGTTAAGCTGGTTTATCCAGACCTACCCTGTGCTGATTCCAGGTCAGCATTTCTACTCTAGATTGCTTCTACACTATTTCCTGTTTTCTCTTTTTTGTTTGGAGATTTTCCCATTTGTTCATCCCACCTGCTCTTTCCCTCTCATCCCTCCTGCAGCTTTGGTAGGAAGCTCCATCATCTCAAGAGGTCCAGAGGTGTGGGCATGGTGGACTTACAGTATATGTGTGTTTGTGTCTGTTTGAACGTGGTTGAGTGCATGTGGGTATGTTGTGTGAAGTAAATGGCGTCAGGGATCCCCTGGGTTAGATATCAAATGTGCTCACAGAGAGCAGAGTCATGACTAAGACTGCATGCCTTTCATTAACACAGAAAGAGAGAGAGACAGGGAAAGATCCAGCAAGTGCAGCTTGCAAAGTTGAATAAGTCAGATGAACTCACTGTTGTGACGGAAATTATATCCTTTTTCTTTAGAGCATCTGTTGTTTTCTTTGCAAATAAAAAAGTATCTATCTATCTATCTATCTATCTATCTATCTATCTATCTATCTATCTATCTATCTATCTATCTATCTATCTATCTATCTATATATATATAGTATATATATATATATCTACTATATATATATATTATATTTATATATATATATATTATATATATATATATTATATTATATATGCGAACTTAAGCCTAACATTCGAATGTTGTCCATGATTAATTCACGACTGTCCATCTCCCAACACCCACAGTCGTCACTATGAATGGCTCTCCTGACGCCTATTTGGATAGAAACGTTTGTCCTCCAGTGCAGGTGGCATAAACCCTGAAGTATTTTTAGGTGCTGTCGACTGGATGTACTCCCCTTCAGTGGGGGTAGGACCTGGCAGAAAGCATGAAATCAATGTAGACAGCATTAATGTTAATGTTGCGCCATTTGTTGGGGATACTACATGTATAATGTAGTGGATCTTAGTACAAGGTAGACTGGTAAGTGAGTCCAAGCTGCAGTATTGATTTTGACTGTTTAATCCACTTCAGTAACGGTTTTATCAAAGAGGAGAGGCAAGTAGTTTAAGGAGGATTCTTAAATTCGTGTCAATTAAGTGTTTTAATGACATGAGCCTGGAGCTCAGGGCTACTCCAGCTTGAAACTGTCTGAAACTAATATAAAACAGCTGAAGCAGTGTTTTTACTTAATCATCCTAAAATTGACCTCTGTTTTTATCAGACAGAATTTAATTTTGTAGCAAGTGAAGTTCAGTTCTACTGCAGAGATCCAGTTATCACTGTTAGGAGCAATTTCTTCCTCAGCTCTTTTTACCACTAGAAATTATAGGTGTAGGTTATAATTTGTGTTAACAAGGAGTAGCCTTTCCTTTCATTGCCACTTAAATCTAATATCCTTCACCATCATGGGCATCAGTGACTCATGCAGGTCGAGACCCCCTATGCCAAGGCATGGCATGGATAATTAATCTAATTTTAGAGCTGGCTCTAAGTGTTCTGTTGGACAGGGATTTCATTTTCACTAATCTTAATGCTGCATAAAAGACAGTGCGACCAAGAAAAAAATAATGAGATGACTGACTGATTCATGTGATCTGCAGAACTACGAGAAAATTTACATGTACTTCAGTATTGTACCTATGAGTCACATCCTGTTTTTGTTTTGATCCAGGATCTGATGCATTCAGATAAACAGTTCAACTGTAATAAACTCACAGAGATAAAGATGAGGAGTTACCAAAACAATAGAATATATCCAATAGGTCAGTCACTTGGAAATACCCTTAAAACAACAAAATGCAAGAGTTCTGCCTTGTAAACGTTAACTATGTTAAATAATAATAATAATAATAATAATACATTTTACTTAAAAGGGCCTTTCAGGACACTCACCAAAAATGTACAATAAAAGATGCAGTAGTAAAGTTGAAATGCAATAAATTTACAGAGAGTATGATTTCTTAAACACGTGCGTTTTGAGTCTTAATTTAAACAGAACAAGTGTCAATATTACAGATGTCTGGTGGGAAGAATTTTGAACTCTATTGTTTATTTATCCGCAAGTCAGTGCAGCTGCTGAAGGAAGGGGTTTTGGCAATAATGTGGGCTGCTGAATTTCGAACCATCGGAAGCTTATTGAGGGATTTGTGAGGCCGACCAAAAGAGAGTTACAGTAATCAATGCGACTGGTGATGAAACTGTCAACAAGATTATAAGTTGTGGCGTTAGACAGGGCAGTTTACGTTGCATAAGTTGAAGTATGCAGAACAAGTGATGCTACCAATGTGAGCCTGAAATGCTAGTGAGCTATCAAGGATGACACCCTAACTCTTAACCTGAGGGGAGGGAGAAAGAGGGGAGCCGTCAATAGAAACAGAAAAATTGACAACTTTGGGTAGAGTAGATTTGGTACCAACAAAAACAATTTCAGTTTTTTACACTTTTACTGAAGCAAATTAACCAACATTTTATGTCAGATAAGCAGGTGAGGAAGGAGAAAGAAGGGAAAGCAGAATTAGGTTTGGAGGGAAGTGTCATCTGCAAAGCAATGGAAGTGGATGTTGAATTTGTGAAGAATATTGCCAAGAGAAAGGAGATAAATGATGAAGAGAAGGGGCCCCATGACTGATCCCTGGGGCACACCTTATGTAACAAGAGAGGGTTGGGATTTGAAGGACTTCAGTTGGATGAACTGAGTGCAGCCTGGAACTAGACCACTAGAATGGGGTGTGGATGTCAATGGAAGACAGTCTATTGAGGAGAATTTTGGGAGACGCTGCATCAAAGGGCGAAGACAGATCAAGAAGGATGAAGATGTTGAATAAGCCAAAGTCAGCAGCCATTAGGAGGCTATTGGTGACTTTCAGGAGGGCAGTTTCTGTACTGTGGTGGAGGCAAAAACCAGACTGGAATTGTTCATAAAGAAACTTAGAAATGGGGCGAAGGTTATCGTAGTTGTTGGAATCTAAACCAGGTTTCTTTAGTATTGGGGGTGGATGCGAACAACTCCAGTAGTGAGTGAGGAGTGGATGTTGGCAGAAAAGGTGTGGCAGCAGAGAAGAAATGGGTTGAAGCATTTTGTTGACAAGTGAAAACAATGACTTGGTGTCTGCCTGTCTCAACAATCTTAGTCATTGTAGCACAGCAGGTAAATATTGTACATTTCTTTATGAATAGTGAGACCGGTTTTACTGTATAGCTGCTCAAGTTGTCTACATTTGGCTTTGTGTGACTGGAGTCCAGATGTAAACCAGGGGGAAGTATGGAAGAGGGTAACAGAGCAAGTTTTCACTGGATAGCTAAGATAGCTAAGAATAAAATTCAAGGCATGGTTGCAATGAGCAACCAGTTTGTTCGAATATGGATATGATCAGTCTTGGAACAGAGGATATTAATGTTAATGTCCTTGATGTTCCTGAAGGAAACAAGACATGGGGTATTGGTTATAGAGACTGGACAAAACATCAATAATGGTGAGTTCATCAGCATTGCAGTTGGAGGGGTTGAGACCAGATTAACAGATTAAGTGGATGTTATAATCCCACAACAAAGTCCCATTTGGTGAAAGAGTGAACATGTGAGTGAGCAAGACAGCAAATTCATTTAAGAAGTCTTTATGTGGCTTAGGCAGCTGATAAATTGTATCAGTGATGGTTAGAGTGGGTCCAGTCAGTTTACGAGCAAGGCATTCAATAGAGCTGAAGGCAGGAACAGAGATGGGTAGGGCTTTCCACTTCTCGCGGTAAAATATTGTGAGACCTCCTCCGTGACCAGAGCCGTGGGATTGGCAAATGTAAGCAAACTCAGGAGAGGTGGAGTTGCTGAGTTGCGAAAAGACATTAGATTGTTGCCATGTTTGAGTACAGAAAAAAGTCTAGTGAGGAGATCGTGGATGAGATGTCCCTTGCTCGTAAGTGAGTGAATGTTAAGCAGTCCCAAGTTAGGACAGTGGTGTTCTGATTGATGGCAGTGTTAGCTGACTAGGTGGCTAGGTGGACTAGATTACTGTGATCAACAGTATTTTTTTCTGTATTTTTGGAAGGGAAGTGAGTAACAGAACAAAAAGACTTGACAGCTTTGGAATTATCGAGATGGAAATTCCACCAAGATTCACAGTGGATTAATCTCCGGTGAAGTAGGTGAACGTCATGGAGGTGCAGCACTGCGATGGAGGCCAAAGCAGAGAATAGCGCAGTTGGAGGGGATTAGCAGCAGTATACTGGAGCAGTACTGAAATAGGCTGATGGACTAGTGACAAAAAAGACCAGGCTTTTACAGGCCAAATGTAGATCTTGCTGATCCACATTCTAACATTGGCAAGCATGTGGCGTCCCAAAGTTGTGAGGCATGTCACACAGGTGGACCAGTAATAACCCGATCATACATAAACACAAAAATGTAACTGAAGTTATTTCTCATCAAAGAATACTGAAAGATTCAGCTGTCACTTGAGTGCAAGTACACAGTTCAAATAGCCACGAAACCGGGGGACATTTGATTAGTTAGCAGTGGTAAGTGGCAGCAATTCACTCACTTTCGAAAGTTCCAGATGTTTTCACCTATATATAAGAATGAAGCTGGAGGTTCTTTTGAAGACGTATATGTTTTCCTCTGTTTTAGAAGCTGCTGTCGAAAGTACCAATATGTGGTAATAAATCACAGATTGGAAGTTTGGTAACATATAACATTAATAAAAAGACTTGTAAAAAAGATATACTTTTTACTATTTCAAGTTGATTTCAAGTTATTTAAATATTTTACTCCACCTTGCTGTGAACATGTAAAGAAACTAATAATTTTCCCTCATTTACTGGTAAAGTCTCATTTTATTAAACATCAAAGACATCTTCTTTCATGAAATCAGCAAAGATTTGGAACACATTACCTTAATTTCAAATATACCACTAGCTTCCCTGGTTACTTTACCATGTATACTTAAAAACAAAAATGCTGGCATAGCTTTTGACATGACATTTGCAAATTTTTATTTTGTGAATTTAAGCTAATTTAATCTGAGTATTTTGACTTTTTTTGTTTTCTGAAAGCCCCCTTGAGGGCTAAGTGTTGCAAATTAGCATCCTTGGAATACATTGTGTGATATTTCCATGCGTGTCATTAAACCAAAATTTTTGTGCAGTTGAAATATTAGTGTGTTGTATTTATCAAACTGCTGAAATAATATTAATCCTACCTAATATGTATTTCATTATTGATGTTCTGTAATTGCAGTATTTTATATATGTTGTTTGCTTCTAAAAATGTATTTGACTAGGGGAGGGTAGTAAGAGCATAATGTTGCTCATGAGTCTTATTAATTGTGATTTGGTTTTGATCAAATAATAGAGAAGTGTTGATGAAAATGATATGCAACTCACTATTCACAGATTAACTGTAAGAATCATGAACAAAATAAAAAAAATCGAATTGACTTCTTTAATTGGTCCTTGGCCAAAACCTTTGCCAACTCCTGTTTTGCACCCATGCATTAAGGAAGTCCATTCCATACCCATGTACTTGTATTTGTATAGAAACTGCGAAATTGCAAACCATGAAAAATTATCAGCATCTGAACCTAACTACCCTGCATGATTCGTGGGCTGCACAGTGGCAAAGTTGCTAGCACTGCTGCCTTGCACCAAGACAGTCCTGAGTTCTGCATGGTGTTTACATGTTCTCCCTATTCATGCATTGGCTCTCTCAGGGTACTCTAGATTTACTTTTACAGTACGCATAATTGTGAGTGTGTGCATGCGTTGTTGTCTGCTTGTGTTGCCCTGTGATGGACTGGCAATCTTTCCAAGGTGTACCACCTCTCACCCAATAATTGCTCGAGATAGGCATCAGGCTAGCTTCTCATCCTCATCTTCACCATGCAATGTGGGTAGGATGTTGAGTATTTGGTACAGCAGTTAATGCCTTTATAAGAGGACTTTTAAATTATTAAAGTGGTATTTCATTACTTTTTGTGATATCTCTGGGAATAGCTCATCATCCTCCTATATTTCTTGATCAACTCTAACCTTCATGATTTGCACTGGTTGTGCCCTCTGTGAGCTAAAGCTCAGCATGGATAATTAATCTAATTTTAGCTACGTCTGTGTGTGTGTGTGTGTGTGTGTGTGGTGTGTGGAGGAGAGATATACTGGACAGTGTTGTCACTTTCCCTCAGTGATGATGCCGGAGGCTACATCAGTTCAACACACTGTTATCTTCCTTGTTGTCATTATTTCTGCTTCTCTTCCCTTACTCATGGCTATCGTGTCCAACGTACACAAAGTAATTTGGGGCTTATCTTGTCTGTTCTCTTGCATCTGTGTTTTCTACCTAGTAATGTTCCAGATAATAAATTATTCTTACATTCAATTTATTATTCCTGTTTCTTTCTGTTTCTGCATCTCCAGCAGCAGATGCGGTGCCGGTACGGAAAGATGGGGATCAGGTAAAATGCTTCTACCTTTTCTTTCATGCCTGCACATATAAATGTTCATTAACATTTTTTCTCAAAGCTGCTTTGACAAACTACAAAAGAGATAGTTTTTGGTGTATTCATCTGAGGCAAAGTTATTTATTCTCTGTTAGGAGGGAGAGATAGGCACTGTTACCCGCCCAAAACTGCATCATAAGGTCCTGGCGTTGAAAACGTTGCCCGTATTTAAGCTTTGAAAACAGCAACAACATCAAAAAGAAAAAAAAAACACATTCATAGAGTGAAGTGTGTGTTAATTCTTTGTGTGAGTATGTGTCATCTCTGAACCTTTTGTGCATCAGAGGGTTGAGGACAAAGCTCCAGTGATAAAAACACAAAACTCACCTGACACACTGATTGTCTGCCGAACCTTCATTGTTATCTGACATTTACTTGAATACAACTCAGAAAACAAAATCATCTACTGCTGCTTAACTTTTTTGGTTACTAGAGATCTACTTAAAAAACATAAAGTTATGCTAAATTGTATCCAATTTTGACCCATGCTTTGCCATTTCATTCCAGCCTACTTCCATTTCGTACCGATAAATTATCCATTTCATACTTAACCATCACATATTTTTTATATCTCTTGGTGGTTAAGTATTGTTGCATTATAGAGATAGATAATCATAAAGTGCTTTAATATTGTAAATAATAATAAAAAAGTTATTACCTTATTTCCATTTATTTTTTCTCTGATCCCTGTTAGGGCTTATAAAATATAAGAGATTATGACTTCTGATCAAAAGAGGATAACTAATAGCCATCTCCTATTGGTCCATATGACTTATTAGAGTTAAATAAGCAACTTTCCATACAGTAGATTATGAGTACATTTTAGAAAATCACTTTAAATCATTGGTGTCAAAGCAAAATGAACTGAATTATAATGCAGAAAAAGTTGCGGTTCGCAAAGACCAGAACTGCTAAGTGGTTTGACAAAAAAAAGAGCTTTGTCCTAGGTTTTAACAAAGAAAAGAACTACAGCCAGTTTAAAATCTAAAGACCTTTGCAGATTGGACTACAGCCCCTGTTAGCATTGCAAATCATAATCCTGAACCAGCTGGTGCCAAAATAGCTTCTAGCTTTTGTAGGAATAACAGAAGGGGTTGTGTGGACTGGTCCTGGTACAATGATTTCAATAAATTTTGAGAGTTACCATGACCATATCTAGTGGTATGGTGAAATGGATTATGATTATTGATTATAACTATGTATCAAAATAATAATTAAAAACCATAACTCAGACATAATAC